>OZ010799.1:430271429-430437429 GCA_963932465.1 Maratus speciosus | reverse complement strand
CCTGTTACTGTGGTGATGGATAATACATATCTGAGTTTAATTTCGATCAAATCGAGGCTCCCTTCATGCTAAACTAAATTTAATGTTTCAAGCCTAATACCAAATTTCCGTTTTTATTGAGGTAAAACTTAGTGCAAATACGATACTAAATTTTATGTATTTTCCATTCTTATTGTTATTCTTTTCACTTAGAAGATATATTTATTTATTTTCTTTTTTTTTCTTAAATTACATAAAGTTTTCTGAAAAGTTCGAATTTAACAAAATGTTTCATCTATTTTAAATAGTTTTGACAATAAAAAGTTTAACTCCGAATAAAAAATAGTCAAATTCTCAAAAAATTAAGGTTGGTATTATCTATAACACGTTTGCAACAGATATCTTTCATTCAACGGCCGAAACATCGTCAAAAGGATAGTTCTTTATATAGTACTACACTCTGTAATAATAATGGACATACTTTTAATTTGTTTAATTTAATTTAACCAATAAACCGTTTTTCAGTTAAAATGTTAGCAAATTTCAAATTTAAAGAAATAGAACTTTGAAGTTTAGTGAATCACTATATCTTTTGGCGGAGATAATATGTACTATATATGAATAAAATCATATATATTACTATATATATATATATATATATATTATAATATTAATGCATATAATATCATCTTATAAATATCACTAGCCATAGCCCTGCTAATGAATCTCTTTACAAATCATCTGAAGGAACTTCTACCCTTTCGTGTAACGCAAGTGTTCCATGACTTCATGAGTTATGAAGCTCCAAAGATCCCAATCCAAACAAACATATTAGCATTGCAATTCACTCACACCGAACTGAGGTTCTGTATGATATAAGTGGAGAGAGGGTGACGGCGGATGAGTGTGTGAAATTAGAGAAATTCCTGTAGGTTCTCGTGAAATTGGAGATTCAAAAATAGTTGTAAGTTTATTGAAATTCTACGTAGTTAACAGCAGTTCACAAATAGCGATGTTAGGGTAAAAGACAAGACATACATCAGTCACTCAGGAAAGACAGTGTGCAAAAACGTGCTTTACTTTTTAACTCTTTCCAATAAAGTTAGTGTTTATGAATGCGGTTTGCCTGTCCGTCAGACCGTCTGTTCACGCTCTAAGGCAAGTCACACACTAAGGCGACACATAAGACATGTCGCTTGAATTCGCTAGAAAAACGGGTTTAAAACAAGTTTGCAACAACTTCGTTCTTTGTTTCGACCGGTTTTTGCACTTCATGTTGCGCTTTGTGTCGTTCTGTTGTCTCAGTGTGTAATATACCTAACTCCCGTAAATATACTCGGATTCCCATGCAATTGATATATGTTAATGATGTTTACCATGGGATGTTTGGTATTCAATATGAAGAGTGTAGCATTAATAGTTTATTTACAGGGGCACTCAAAAGTATTTCGTTACATTATGGTCAACGGGAATCACTGAATTGCACTACAAGATGATTGCTATAGAATAGGGTGTTTCACTTCTGAACCAGATCCTGAAGGCGGTGATAATAATGTTGATGAATTATGCGAAATATCCTGTGTGCGTAAAGTTAGGGAGCTGAGGAGAAAGACGATAAAGGGCATAAAGTTATTGAAAGTACGGACACTGGAACAAAAATGTAATCTACTTTAACTAGTTACATATCCAAACCAGTAGGGCCATCCAAATGAAAAATGAGATTCAGAATGAAAAATGAAATTAAGATTACCTAGAGGTAGATTTTGAAGAGGAATCTATGAGACTAAAAATTCCTAGACCCTGGTGACAAATATCAGAGCAATAATAAAATTTCCTATACAGGATGTCCACTCTCAACGATGTGCAATAGCTAATTCCTAAACCGTTAGTCATAGCCATATAGTTCCGATTACAAAAATGTTTTAAATGGGGGTAAAGAAGCATTTAAAAAGTGATTTGGGTCAATAGAATCATTTCTTGAAAAATTATGAAATTTAATTTTTTATACGATCCCCCGGTCCTTCAAGCTATAGTTAGTAAAATTTTCCTATTACACTTATAAGTAAGACAAATAAAAGTCCTATTATTCTACGACTAAAACTGACCGAAGTAATGGCTGTTTTAACTTGGAGCATATTTTTTGCTGCGAAATAGGGGTCATTTACAAATTTACTAGAAATATAAATAATCTTCAGATATATAAGAAATATAGTTGATAGTAAAATTAACGTTGCATTATAAATTTGAAATCTATAATCATTCTGAAATATTAATGCAAAATATACAGCTTGTACTAAACATATAACAGGAAAAAAAATAATAGAATTTTCGTTAAATAAAATGTTGAAAAGCAACAGCCTCGATTCTTTACATACTGAATCCAAAAATGGCCTTCATTTTTTATCACAAAGTACATATTTTTTGCAAATCGTAAATTTGAAAGCTAAAAAGTGAAAAATTTTCGGAAATCTGATTCTGATAGTATAAAATAGATGTGATTGTTATTTCTTTAACTTTTGATAATTGATTTTTATGTATTTTTTACTATTGAATCCGAAAATGACCTTCATTTTTAACCATCACGTCAGGATTTTTTGCACATCGTAAATTTCAAAGTTTAAAAGTTCAAAGTTTTAATTGAACCTCTTCCCTTCCCACATCATCGGATCCCCGAGCTGTTTAGCTGTAAGAATCCCAGTATAAGCCAAAAATTGAGTAAATTCTTGAATTACATAAAATTAAATTGAATAAAAGAAGTTTTACATCCATTTTATAGTATCAGATTTTCGCTATTTTTTAACTTCTAAATTTACCATTTACAAAAAGTCTGACATGATGGTTAAATATGAAGGTAATTTTTACATTCAGTGCTAAAAAGCACATACAAATCAGTCGTAAAAGTTAAAAAATACAACCATCGACTCTATTTTATAGTATTAGCTATTTTTTCAATTTTGAAATTTACTATTTGCGAAAAATTTTGACATGATGGTTAAAAATTAAGATAATTTTCGGATTCAGCGCTAAAAAATACATAAAAATCATAATTTTAAAAATACATAATTTTAAAAATAAAAAAACACAACCATCGCAGTCTTGTGTTATCTAATCTAAAACTTTTTAGAAAACTTGTTGGCAGTAATCTATCCGAAATTTTTTGTGTTACCCTGTAAAATAAGTACATAATGGTAAGCACTGAAAATCATAATAATATTACATTGTCATCTGATTTACGTCAATATGTAAAATTAAACCTCGATCGCATATTTTAAAGTGAGTTGAATTTCGAGTACAAATTTTGAACTGGAAAGACATACATACGATCGTTTCAAGTTAACCCGTTACCCGCTGGTGTTGCGTTCACGCAACTGTCAAAATAATTGCTCATGCTTACATTAATTACTTTGTCACCACTATTTTACAATTAAAAAAATTGCCTTATTTATTGGCAGAAATTTTGATATTTTAATAAAGCGGAAATTACATTTCTGAATTTGTGGTGACAAACGACTTTCAACAAGAAATTTGAAAATTCCTACTTATAGTTTTGGCAGTTAATAGGTTAAATAAAAGCTTATAAAAATAGCATAGTTTTTGTTAAAAAAATCATGAAAAGAAACAGCTTCAAATCCTTACAAAAATCTGCCGTAATACGATTTCTTTCAAAGCGCAGCTACACATGAAATAAATCCTTCAAATACTTTAAGCACTTTGTTTACGACCCCTAGAAGCATGGCTAAACTCATGTGTATTCGGATGCAGAAAAGTGACATAAGTCTTGCATTTCAAAGTTTCGTATAACTTCATGAATTTTAGTGTTAGATGAATGGGACGTTTTTTGTCTTTCTTTTAAGAGAACAGGAAATTTTTACTAAATATCTCTTATAGGGCGAGGACCGTATAAAAATTTCGTAACTTTTTTAGAAATATTTTTATTGATCCAAACGACTTTCAGAATAATTTTTTACCTTATTTAAAACATTTTTGTAATTGGAACTATAGGTCTATGACTAACGGTTTAGGACTTAGCCACTGAACATCGTTGAGAGTAAAGACACACTGTATAAAATAATAATATAAATGGACGGTCATTTGACGACATATTTTCAAGAGAAACCAATGATTACACTGAAAATCAAATAGACCTTGCACCGCCCTTAAATTTCCAAGAGGAATTATGCTTTATACCATAAATCATTAAGTTAGAAATAACTGCAAATTAATTGCACACACTGATCAATGAAATGAACTCTTAAAAACAAAATCATCTGTCCAAAACATTACAAAATTAAAGCGACTGGATGCCTAAGAAAATGGATGGGTACATAAGAAAATAAATTAGTAAAAAATATTATGGCTTGCATGTGGTTCTCTTTATCTCGGAAGTGTTTTTTTCCCCTTGGAATCCTTTACTTTTCAAAATCGTTCTTTTTTTCTCGGAATCATTCCTTTTTTCTCGGAATCGTTCCTTTTTCTCGGAATCGTTCTTTTTCTCGGATTCGTTCCTTTTTTTCGGAACGATTCCGAAAGGAATGACTCCAATGAACTCGTTCCTTTCGGTGAACGATTCCGGCTGGAACGATTCCTTAAAAGGAACGATGTTGCCCATCTCTAGTTTAAAGGAGGTTATGGGAATTTATTTCCAGCCCCCCAAAACAGTTTACTTACCACCAGGGGGTGGAAAAGGCGCTGTATGTAATAATGGTCTGAATTTAACTTAACCTGTTGTTAAAATTTTTAACATTTTTTGTACCCTTAATTAGCATTGACCTAAACAAAATTACCATTTAAAGGCGTTAAAAGCGACAAAAGTCCAGTGCGCCATCCATGTAATAAAATCCGTTCGTGTTCTTAAAAGTTCAAACCACAAATTAGCAATCACAAAATTTGAGATCGCAAATCACTCGAAATGTCTATGCATTCCGGAAATCATTTTCTTACAGATAGCTAATTTGTGTTTTTTGAAGCTTGAATTAGGCATTAAGACAAGAAGATATCGGCTTAAAATGTTTTTAATCGTTTCTAAAACGAAACTGTTTGGGGGATTATGCAGAACCACAATGGCTTGTAATTGGCTCATGGCAGGAAGAAGAAAATTAAATTTATGCAAATTCGTGTTACACGTCATTTGACTTGTTAGATAAAAGTGAGCCTGTTTATCAGAGTTCTCATTGTTACGAATCGGCAATGTCTCTAACCATGCAAGACCGTGTTTTTCTCGTTAAGCGTTTGTATGAATGCGATAGCAATAAACAGCGTGCTTTTCAAAGGTATTATTTAGTAAGATGAGTACGATGAGTGCGAATGGCGCCGTAGGGTTTGAGGAAAATGATGGCAAAGTTTGAAGCCACTGGTTTGTAATCTGTTGCACTTGGGAGGGGAAGGAAACCTGCTTCTGCGGAAACCGAGGAGGTTGTTGTATTAGCAGTGGAGAAAGCAAGAATGGAAAGCACACACTGTACGTGCTGACGCACGTCGAATGGACGTATCATGGAGTATGGTGTACAAAACTGCCCGTAAAGTGATGCAGTTCTACCCATGCAAAATCAAACATGTTCAAGAACTTCAACTTAACGATCCTGCAGCAAGAGAATCTTTCGCTTTGGAATTCCTTGCACAGATAGAAGTGGACTAACATTGGCCATGGAACATTTTGTGGGCAGACGAGCCCCATTTTTACCTAAATGGACATGTTAACACCCATAACTGCAGGATTTGGGGCAAACAAATCTCTCATGTTGTGTACCCAGTTCCGTTGCATTTTCCTAAAATCACCGTTTGGTGTGGTATGACCGCAAGTTTCATAATTGGACCATTTTTCTTTGAAGAGTAGTCGACAGCTGGACCTGCTGCATGAACTGTGACTGACACTCGCTTAGTGTCAATGTTAAGACGTATCTTCATACGTGAACTCCAGCAACGTGGCATTTTAGACTCCACGATTTTTATGCAGGACGGGGCCCACCGCACATTGGCACATGTGTCACACACTTACTTAATCAACATTTCACGAATGAACGGATTATAGGCCGAAACTTCCGCACTTCTTGTCCACCCCGGTCACCAGTAACTCCAGGTACTCCTGCGACTTTTGGTTATGGTGTTATCCAGCACCGTGCGAAAGGGGGGGGGCGAAGGGGACGGTCGCCCCGGGCGCGGAAATTTAGGGGCGCCAAATTTGTACTACCAATTTCAGTTTTTTTTTAATTGTCGTCGATCATTTTCATTGGAATTTTTTTTTCACTCTTCAATATTCTATATTTTTGTAAAACTAAATATATATGTAACGAATTCGTCGCTACTCCAGTTATGGATCTTCTGTCGTGTCGTCGGCCAAGGCCCGACCGCTGGGGGCAGGGGCGCGAACCGCGGACGCGTGCGTGCCGATTTCTGAGCGAATCCTCGGAACTTCTATCATCTTTAGGTAGTCGCAGGCCGCGAGTGGTATCCGGGAAATCAAAGTCAGATTCAGACAGTAGTTATTCCAATAAAGACACAGTTTTTCCGGGGACCTGATTTATTGTTCCTTTGTTACATCCTTTTGAGAAATCAGGCCCCTTTTGGCTTGAGAGCTGCTAATATACTTTATGGACATCGGGCTTGGGAATTATGTGTACCGCTAAGCGATACTTAGAGAGCCGAGTGTCGTGGAGTTAGGGCATTCTTTTGATGGTCAAAAGCCCCGTCCGGGGACCTGTGCATCGGTATAAATATGCTGTATTTCACATTATTCCAGCTAGGGGCCGTTGAAGTCAAAGGAGGCGTCTTTAAACTATAATTGGTCGTTAGCTGAATGATTGACTGCCCGGGATACAGGCTGTGGTTTGAGTTGGCCGATCGAATGCAGCAAGACTTATAAATTGCACTTATTCAGCAAAAGTACTCTTATTAGATGTGCCAAAACGATCTCTAAAAGTTATAAAATGCGATGCGGGAAAACTGACTTAACAGGGGCAACCTCATTCAATCAACTGAGACACAATTACAAAAGCATTTTAAAAGTTTTAATTTTAATTTCTAAATTTAAATTTTAAAAAGGGACAAAAAAGGGGATTTTAAAAAAGGGGCTTTTTTATCATTTCATATCCCCCCCCCCCACTAAAACAAGAGCCACAGGGCTCGCCTGCAAGACCTGTGGGTCTTATCTCGTAAATTTAACCCAGGGTGTTTTTTTTTTTTTTTTTTTTTTTTGCTCCAGCTCTCAAGTCAATTGGACCTATTTTTACATTCATATCAAGTTACATAAAAATATTGTTCACATAAAAATATTGGTTACACTAAAACATTGGAATTCTTTAAATGGTGCTGCAGCAAAATAATAAGGGGACAGTCTCGAGACATGGGACCTTTAATTACACCAAACTGTCTCTAAAGCAAGTCTTTTGGATGTTTTTTGTAAATGTCTCTGGGTATTGTCCATTGAGAAACATCCTTTTTTGGTGTAAAATTGTAACATTACCATATACAGAATATATAACATATACTAAAATACTCAAAGATAAACCTACTGAAAACTATATAACATATTCAAATGTAAAAAATATTTACAAATACAAAATATTCAAAATTATAAAATATTCATTAATACAAAATGTTCAAAAATATAAAATATTCAATAATACACAATATTCAAAAATATAAAATATTCAATACTACAAAATGTTCAAAAGTATAAAATATTCAATAACATAAAATGTTCAAAAATATAAAATATGCACTAATACTATCAACACAAATATATTGTCTACCAAAATGCACTTTGGCAAGTTTGCATTTCTAAAAATACTGAATTTTCACACTGAGCTAACATAAAAGTAAAATACACTGTAATACTAACAACAACAAACACATTCCTTCTTATTCTACCTTTCTGTTTCGGTAGGGACTTTACTACTTCTTTGATGCAGCCAAGGGTTATTTTTATGAAAAACAAACTAAGTTGTCTTAAAAAAAAGGAAAACTATAGCTAAAAAATTATAAATATGCGTTTGCTATAATTTTTACCATGCCCAGGGTCAGTGTGACACGGATTTTAATACTCTGAGGTGAATATCCTTCCAAAAAATGTGCCTCTTGCACAACTGAAAAAGGAAGGTGGGCAATCGACATTCACCTACAGAGGGGAAGCGAAGCAGTTTTGCCAGATTCTCCGTTCAACCTGGAAAGAGAATCTGGGAAAACAGTCCGGCTAAAGATGGGTGGCCACGGAGCAGAGGACCCCTTCATAGGTCACAAAATTATCATAATAATATAGTTATAAAAAAAAACAAAAATTCTAACAGTACTTTTAAACTGTCATCATCATTCTACGCCGCCGGGGAGTTAGGTTACACACCCAGCTGGGTCCTCGTCCAAATGCTACGAGCAAGGGGGACGATAGGAAAGCAAAAATAAAAAATTGAAAGATGAAAGAGATAGATTGGGTTTTATTCATGGTTGAGCTTAAGGTTTTGAGGTGGGTGGTAGTATCTTAACTTGGAGGAATGGACAATTTCAGAATTTCTCTTAAAATGTGGACTGGGTTTATCAATTTCAAAGGATACATCAGAAAGTTGGTTTAAAATGGTGTATGGGCCAGAGTATGGCGAAGTCAGTTTACGGGTATTAGGATAATGAAATTCTTCATACATTACAATGTCACCAACTTTAAATTTTACAGGAAGGAAACGAGCATCATAACGGACTTTATTCTTTTTATGGTAAGCAATTGTTCTCTCTTTAGCCAACTTTCTAGCTTCCTCCACAGGGGGATAATAACTATTATTTGGTAAAGGAGGATCATATGGTAATTTTCCTAACAATAAATAACTAGGGGTGAACTGGGTTACAGAATGGGGAGTATTATTATATTCATATAAGACTTCATCTAAAAGCTTAGTCCAGGGTATTTTCTTGGTTGTGGAATTGACTTTACATTTTAATCTAGTGACAATAGTCTGATTTAGGCGTTCAATTTTCCCATTCGTTTCTGGGTGATGGCTGCTTGTTAATCTGTGTTTTACATTGTAAGTACGAAGAAATCTTTTAAACCTGGAAGCTGTAAATGCTCCATTTCTGTCGGTTAACAATCTATTTGGTACTTGTATCTGAAATAATTGCTTCAAAATGTTTGTATAAGTTTCGGTGGTTACACTTTTTGAAGGAAAACCCCACACATAGCGAGTTGCATGGTCAACGACTAAATGCAAATATTTTTTTGTAGAATTGTAATAATTAAATCCGCCAACAGAGTCTACTGCTAAACATTCAAAAGGTATATCTGTTGGGGGCATTAATTGCAATAAGCCAAATCTTTTTTGCCTACATTTTTTGTTTATCTGACAAGTGTGACAGTGTTTTACAAAATTTTCAATGTCCTGATTAATGTTAGGCCAATAATACTGCAGAGAGATTAAATTTATCATCTTATAAATTCCAGGATGGCCAAATTGTGTGTGGGTTTTTTCTAAGAGGGGTAGACATAAAGACATGGGGACCACAATCTTATACAAACTTTTCTTTCTAATTACAACAACATCATTTATCTCAGTGTATTTTTTACCATCAACTGTTACATTTTCTTTTCTCTGATTGTCTCTTACTTCATTCAAGTCAAGGAGATGTATAATATGGGGTAAATTTTCTGAAACAGGCTGTCTAGAAAGCATATCAGCTTCAACATTAGTGGAGCCTTTTTGGTATTTAATTTCATAGTCAAACATACTAAGTTTTAGGGACCAGCGGAAAAGACGTCCTCTTAAATTTTTAACACTTTTGAGCCAGGTAAGTGCCGCATGGTCTGTATGTATGACAAATTTTTGACCGTGTAAATAATGATAAAATTTATCTAAAGCATCCACAATCGCCAAACATTCTAACTCAGTAATTGCATAATTTTTTTCATAATCGCGAAGATTTCTAGAGTGATATGCTATAGGATGTAATGTTCCTTTTTCATCAACTTGTTTCACAACACATCCCACTCCATGACTTGATGCATCTACAAACAAATGACAAGGTGTTTTGGGATCAAACAACTTTAATATAGGTTTTTCAATTAAAGCATTTTTTAACTTTTCGAAAGAATTTTGACAATTTTGGTCCCATACATAGGGGACATTTTTCTTCAACAAATTGTTGAGAGGGTATCGAATGTTAGCATATTTTGGAATAAATTTGTGATAAACGTTTATAGATCCCAAAAAACGTTGTAATTCTTTTACATTCGTAGGTGGTGTTAATTTCTTAATTGTCTCTATATTAGGGTTGTCAGGTGTGATACAACCATTCGAGACTTCATATCCTAGGAAATTAATTTTGGATTTAACAAAATTACACTTTGACAATTTTAGTTTAAGGTTTTCTTGGACACAGATATTAAATAAGGTCTCTAAATGACACAAATGTTCTTCTTCATTTTGGGAGAATACAATAACATCATCAAAGTAACTACAGGCAAAGTCAATTTTGTATTTATTAAGGATTCTTCTGAGGGTACGGTTAAACCAAGCAGGCGCGTTTTTCCATCCGAATGGTAAACGATTCCACTCATATAATCCAAAGGTAGTGGCAAACGCCAGCTTCTCCGTATCTCGAGGGTGGATAGGGATGTGCCAATATCCACTGGCCAAATCAAGAGTGGAAAAAACTTTAGCATGTGCCAATTTATCTAACAGGGTGTCTATTCTAGGTAAGGGTTCTGCATCTGTTTTTGTAATGGCATTCAATTTTCGAAAGTCAATACATAACCGGGTTTTCTTCCCTTCTTCACGTTTATACACCAAAGTTACGGGTGATGAATAAGGGGAATAGCTTTCTTTAATGATACCGGCTCGCAATAAATTCTGAATTTGGTCTTTAATTTCTTCTTCTTCCTTAGGGGAAGTGCGATATGCTCTTAAAGAAACGGGGAGGTCTGATGTTAACTGTATTCTCTGGGGTTCAATGTTTACACAACCTACATCATATTTATCTTTAGCAAAAATACAGACATATTTGGCTAGAAGAGCAGGTAATTGTTCCTTGACAGTCTGAACATTTGGCACATGTTCAGTGGTCTCGAACAACTCCGGCTCAAAATTTTCTTCGAATATCTCTGTATTTTTAACTGTATTTTCCATTTCTGGCTGGTTAGTATATGTTTCTGATAAATGTAAGGTATGATGGGATGAATTTGTTGAAATACTGTCCATGAGAGGTACTTTCTTTTTCTCTTGCGTGATTTGCATTTTAACACAGTCAATATTCAATTTAAACAGTTTACAGTGGGGTAGCCCAATCAAAGCATAAGGTAAGTGATTATTAATTATAAAAAGTTCAACATTCTTAGAGATATGTCCTAATTTCAAACTAACAAGGCATTTTTCTTTCAAAGCTAGAACACCTTGTGTTTGTGTGACCGATATACTCTGCTGAACTTTACATATTTTTAGGTTAAGTTTGTGGGCTAAATGATAGGGAATAACACTGATAGAACTCCCTGTATCGATCAAACAAGGTAGTGAGCCTTCACTTTTTACATCAGTAATTTTTTGACAATTTCTATTTGATTTTTTGTAGCTAGCTTTTTCTTTTTGTACATGTCCGGACATAAGAAACCGTCATTGATTACTAGATATATTTTCAGATGACTCATTAGCTCTCTGATCTGGGTTGGGGTTCGCAAAATTCATATTGGGACTAGGGGTTGGAACTGCTAAGACTTGTTGTCGAAAAGGGCAGTATTCCACCCAATGATACGCATTTGGTATTCCTATATTAAAACAAACTTTGCATGGGGAGGGTGGCAAAGTGGTCTGGTGATGTACATTTGGTCTCGGTTGACCATTTGTCGTCGGTCTAACTGTATTTTGGGGATTTCGTGCTTGATTAGAAGCAAAAGGTCGAGTCGGGGGGTTTTGATAGGGAACTCTGTAGTTCCACTGCCGGTTATAATTCTGTCCTGTCTCATATGGGGGGCGAAACGGTCGCCATTGTCGATACTGATTGGGGTTTTGTGGGCTTGCATCTATTTTGCTCTCATTTCCTTTTCTGTCCAGTTGCAGCTTGCAAATTCTGAATACTAATTCACGCCATGAATGTGTATTTGAGGGGTTGCTTGCAATAACTAGCTTTTGCATTTCTAACGGCAAGCCCTCCGTTAATCCTTCCAAGATAAGCTTCTGGTCTAACCCTAAGGTTCTCCCTATTTTAGTCTTTTTCTGATAGTATTCGTTCAGGTCCTCTCCAATCTTGTATCCAATACGGGAAAAATCAGTTAAAGAAAGAGTGTCGGGAATTTCGTAATGCTCATTGAACAAAGTGACAAATTCGGACCAATGCAGCACATTTAAACAATTATTAATGTACAATGTAAGTGCACTGTCTTTTAAGTATTTCTGTATGTGCCTAATTTTCCAGAAGTCGTCTTTTTCCTGTTCTACACAAACACTCTCAAAATAAGCCAGACAAGCGGTCCAATTCATATTTGAATTAGGCGAAAACGCAATAATGTCAGGTTCTATGGACATTTTCGGGCTAGCGGTTACTGAGTTGTGACCAGACCCAGCTTGAGCTGACAGGGTCTGTTCACCTAATGTTGTTACATTATGTGTCTGTGTGGCAATCTCGGACTTCTGAGTATCTTTCTCTTTATCTGATTTGTTTTCTAAGTCATTCTTTTCAGGAGGGGGAGTGACACTCATATTGAAATACAAAATATTACAAGATTACACAAAAATATAAGGCACAATTTAAAACAAATAAAAATGGAATATTTTTCAAAAAAATTGCAACACAATATTTGTAACAAAAATGGGCTTAAATCTAAATAAAATTCAAATTTAATACATCGTTTTTTTTTTTTTTTTTTTTTTCAAATTGAGATTTAAAAAAAAACGAACTTTGAACTAAAATTTTAAAATTCCAAAGATTTAAATACTGTCTAAATTTCAGAAAATTACTCTTATAGCAAAAATAAATAAAATAAACGTTGTCTTATTCTAATTTTGGCTATTAAAATGACAAACAATTAAAAAACTACCTTTTAAAACTGTATTCTTTTTCTCTTTTTTAATTCAAGAATAGATTAAAATGGTCTTACCTTCAACAAATCTATTCAAGGACAGCCTTATATATCCACAAACAAAACAACAAAAATAAAAAACGATCTTCATAAAAATTTCCGGGATTAAATTTACTCCCTGCATAAAAAAAAAGAAATCATTTTCTCTTTTTCTTCTTAACACAAATCAGTGAGTTATCTGCCGGTAGAAAATTCGTTTTTCAACACGGTTCTTCATTTTGACCTGGTGACCCACTTTCTCAGCTGATAACGTCCATGGCTGGGCTGGGAGGAGAGAGTTTTATTTTTCTTTCTTGCAAAGACTGTTTCAGAGGCTTGTTCGTTGGAGAAATAATTGATTTTCAGTAACAGATAATTTTTTCTTGATTGCTAGGCAGATGAATGTTTTTCCCGTTCTTTTTGACCAGTTTTTTCCTTTTAATGACCAGATTTTTTTCTTTTTAATTAATTGCTAGGGAACGACACTTTTTTTTTTTTTTTTTTCGTTTTCTTTTTCACTCATGGAAGGCAGAAAAAGGATTTGAAAACTGTTCTTTTTAGAGATTTCTTTCGTCACTTGTTACACACCTCTTGAGTTTTGTTGGAATTAATTGCTGGTTAAATAAACAGTAGATACGTCATTTTTTAGGACTTCCTTACACATCTCGTTGTTGTTCTTGCTGGAATTAATTGCTGGAACTCTGGGATTTGAGCCGCGCAAATAAACCGTCGTGCCGACTTTTCAATGTAACGAATTCGTCGCTACTCCAGTTATGGATCTTCTGTCGTGTCGTCGGCCAAGGCCCGACCGCTGGGGGCAGGGGCGCGAACCGCGGACGCGTGCGTGCCGATTTCTGAGCGAATCCTCGGAACTTCTATCATCTTTAGGTAGTCGCAGGCCGCGAGTGGTATCCGGGAAATCAAAGTCAGATTCAGACAGTAGTTATTCCAATAAAGACACAGTTTTTCCGGGGACCTGATTTATTGTTCCTTTGTTACATCCTTTTGAGAAATCAGGCCCCTTTTGGCTTGAGAGCTGCTAATATACTTTATGGACATCGGGCTTGGGAATTATGTGTACCGCTAAGCGATACTTAGAGAGCCGAGTGTCGTGGAGTTAGGGCATTCTTTTGATGGTCAAAAGCCCCGTCCGGGGACCTGTGCATCGGTATAAATATGCTGTATTTCACATTATTCCAGCTAGGGGCCGTTGAAGTCAAAGGAGGCGTCTTTAAACTATAATTGGTCGTTAGCTGAATGATTGACTGCCCGGGATACAGGCTGTGGTTTGAGTTGGCCGATCGAATGCAGCAAGACTTATAAATTGCACTTATTCAGCAAAAGTACTCTTATGAGATGTGCCAAAACGATCTCTAAAAGTTATAAAATGCGATGTGGGAAAACTGACTTAACAGGGGCAACCTCATTCAATCAACTGAGACACAATTACAAAAGCATTTTAAAAGTTTTAATTTTAATTTCTAAATTTAAATTTTAAAAAGGGACAAAAAAGGGGATTTTAAAAAAGGGGCTTTTTTATCATTTCATATATATTTACATATCGGGAATATTTTCCCCAATGGAAGTTCAGTAGACTCCCTTAAATACGCGAACGCCTGATATCCGCGTATTTTTCAGATGCAAACAATGAAATTTACAGTTAAGTTGCAGGAACAAAATTCAAGATGGCACCGAAATCAGTGACTACCGCAACGTTTTTTTTTTACTAAATTTTTTGTTAATCATTCTGTTTTGGTTAATACAGCTGATTTATTACTAGATAAATTTACATTACTTTTGATTTTGATATAAATTAGCATATCTATATCAAAAATTCCAGGATTCGAAATAGAAAAATCCACGAACCGAAACGCTATTTTAAAATTATTGCTTGCGGAATTTTTTTTTTAAATTAGACAAATTTATGTCTAAACTTACAAAGCAGTATAAGAAAAGCATTCAAGACTCTACATAACAATGACAAAAGTTACAGAGAGCGCAATAAGCTATATATACTGATAATAGCATAATGGCGTATCGATCTTACGATCGCTTTACCACTAGATAGCAGCATAGGACTTTTGAAATCGAATTGAATCGATTTCATCGGTAATAATTTAATATTTTTCTAAATTTTTATTTTACATAATTATTTTAATAATTACTTACGTTTAAACTAATAAATTTTTTTAATATTTTACTTATTTTAATGTTTCACTTTATTGTAAGCATTCATTATAATTTCCCTTGCTTAACTACTAATCTAATTAATGTTTCAAAAATGTAAACAAGGCAATGACCAGAAATCCGCAAAATTCTAAAATCCGCACAACCTCTGGTCCGGGGCTGTGCGGATTTGAGGGAGTCTACTGTATGTACATTTTTCATTTCAAAATTATTGCGCTGTTCACATTTACTTTTCATTGAGCTCTTTAGATCTGATGATTTTTGTCGTGTAGAAATTTACACAACAAGGCTTGTTATTATAATTTAACTAATTTAATAATTTTCGCACGATCCAATAACATTCAAAAATAATTGAATTCTCGGAAAATAATTCTTTAGTAATTAATTAATACAATAAATTAAAATAACATAAAAAATACTCCAAATAAAAGTATATTAAAATGAATAATTATATAATGCGTAAAAAAATAAAAATATATATGTTGTTTGGTATTGGTATGTTTAGAAAAAAATAAGGAATATGAATTTTGAATTTATTTTGTATTAATATTGAAAATTAAAAATTTCGAATTGTAAATATTTATATGTGCAAAAACAGTGTAATAAAATAAAACTCCCCAAATAAGACCACACAGAAAATAGGAAATTACAGATAAAGCAAACAGTACTGATGCCAGCGTTGGACAGAAAATGTATAGCGAAAGAATAAAAAATTTACGATGTTGAAACCATACATTTTCTATCAATTAAGATGGTTTTACAACACTCGACGTGGGTGGTGATTTCCCATGAGAAACCTGATGCAAGGGGCAAAATAAAGTTAATGCTATGCAGTGAAAAATAAATAGGCATGCCCATAGATGGGGATGTCTAGAGTACCAATAAGGGACCGGGAGTAGCCTTCAATCAGAATGACAGCTCTGGGTTAATTTAGCCCTCCCCAAAAAAAATTTGGATCTTGGAAGATGGAATAAGAAAAAATTATTAAGTCTTGTGTCTCGTCCTCAAGAGGTTCTATAACATTTTAAGAAGTGACTTCCTCTAAGACGACCCAGATACTTCAAAATTTTACATCAAGTTCCTTCGCAGCAATTTTTAAGGGCAATACAAAAATTAGCGATGAAAATGAATGCTGAGAGCAGACAAGTCTTTGTCACAAAAAAATAATTGATGCAGAAAAAAAGGAAATGATGATGGAAATTAATGCTGAGAGCAGACCTATCCTTGTCATGATCTATTGACGAAGATCGCTGAGAGCAGACAAGTCTTTGAAAATAAATTGATGCAGAATTTTACAGAAGAATTCACCTGATTTGGAGATATAAGTTCAGTGGATAGTAGAGAGATGTATGAAGTGTCTGCAGATTTTGCCAATGAAAGCTTACATTGTGGAGTTGGAGCTCGAATAATTTTCATGCGTCATAGAGTGCCTAAAGAAAGTGAAATTGGTTGGTGAAAGATCCCCATGAACTCTACATATATAAAAGAAAAAAAAACTTTATGCCCAGATGAACTCATTTGTGTTTGCTTTGGATTCCTTGAACTATATATATAAAAACAAGGATCTTTATGCCCAGATGAACTCATTTGTGTTTGCTTTGGATTCCATGAACTATGATGAATTGTATAATTTAGATGATTACAGAAAAGATCGAAGTCTATTTGGGTGAGAAATTCCTTATATTTATTTCAATATATATTTGTGGCTATTGTTTTCATGTTTTCTTATAATGTGTACATTTAACATTAAGCAACTAATTTTCTAAATTTTCACTAAAGTACATAATCTTATATCATTGAATATTATGATTAATTATGATAAAGATTTTAATGATAACGGGAATATTATCTTTCCATAAATAAAATTTTGATTAAAATTTTGGTAAAAGCCCCATCATCGGATCGTGTTGTGAACAAAAGGGCAAGTATAAGATAACATAAATTAATGAAAAAAAAATAGGTAACAAAATATAATTTTGATGAAAATTTTGCTGTTCTAATGAGAATGGAACTATGTTATATTCTAATAAAAATAATGGATAATTTGAGTCTTAATCTGAAAAGATTATTGTGATATAACAAATCATATTTGAATCATGAATTTTATATAAATGAAAATAAAGTTTGTTTATGTATGTATACTTATATGTCTTTCCTTTGAACTCCTTCCTTATTCCCTTTTAGATAATATTCATAATTTATGGTATCTAAAGAACTAATATTTTGAAATTGTTAGAATTGGACGTTTCTCTATGCAACCTACAAGTTCGATATCTCCATTTCTACGTTAAATAAGGCGTCCTTGAGTTATTGTCAAAATTAATTTTATTCCAAAATTTTCTTCTCTCCTAATTTATTAATTAACATTATCCAATTTGATCTTTTCACAACGCAGATCGGGATAACTGTTTCTATTGTACTAACCATTTTACTGTCGCGTGACCCTGTGTGTTATGACGTCCAAATCGTCACAACAATTTTATAATATGCTTTTGTGATATCTTATTGCATTTTTTCTTAAACTTTTGCACTCTGCGGGCCCTTTACATCGTATACGAAAGTTTCTGCCACCTACCACCCTCAGTGAATATGAATTGATAACCTATTCTGATTCCACTATGGGATCATTCTTATAGTCATTCGGTCATTACTTTGCTGTTAAAAAAGGTCCAGCACAGGATGAAAATGCTGATTACATGAAATCTGCGATTGCATAAGGACTACGATTTTCCACACTAACGTTCAAGAAAATTATACCTAGTCCTAGTGGAGTAATTATTAACGGCGATTGCGGCTTATTGGAAACTTAATTAAGGGAATCACTATATTTTCTTTTCTCTTTTTACTATTCACCAATTATCATGATCGCCCTCCAAAGTTAGCCAATCCAGATTGTGGATTTTTCATGTGGAAGAAATTAAATCCTAAAATTCCTGAGCACAAAAATGCTCTAGAACACAGGAATGCATGCATTCGCTAAAAGCAACTTGAGAGACGTTTAAAATTAAATCATATAATCGACAGCAAATTTGAAAAGAGCTAAAGTGAAAATTATTGAAAGTGAAAAAGACAAATGGCAAAATATATTCAGGATGAAATTATGAACTTTCTTGCCAATGAAGTAAGAAAAACGATTGTAGAAGAAATTAATAGATTAAGGTATTTTTCATTTTCGTTCGATCGCACTCCATATACTGAGTGTCCTAAAATGGACTGACTGTTTTTAAAATTCAATAACTTGTAAATGGTGACAGCTATTTAAAAAACAAAATTGCGAGAAGGTAATGTAAGATGTCAGTATTTTTTTACCTCGATTCCCGACTTTACTTCCAAATAGCAACTACAGATGGCACTGCAAGCAGGGATGATTACCTCGGGAACTCAGCTTACGCTTTAGAGTGATAGTGCAATGCCGAGGGGTAGACCAAATCCACGAGCTGCTCGCGTTACAAATGACTTTTTCAATTCTTATACTGCAGTTTTACAATTTCACATTGCAACATAAATATCGATGATTTGTGGAAGTATTAAACAGGTTTATAGTCAATTCAGGTTACAGCAGTATACTTTATTAAACTATATTCGTGTAAATCTATCAAGTTTATACTGAATTGACAATTATGCCAGCAATGTATAATCACACAAGGACTATAAATCTAGCGCACATCTAGCGCCATAGGTGCTCAATCAAGGCCAAAACCGAAATCGTCCAACACTGATGTGAAAAAAGGAGGCTAAATATAGGGAGTGGGTCTCATTCTCCAATACAATCTTATTTTTAGGGGCCTATTCTATATATTTAACCTTCTTCCTTCGTATGATGCTTGGGGATTTCAGTTTAGACCTCCATTGAGTGCTTATTGCTTGCCATCTATCTCTGCTATTTGGAACTAAAACCGAGAACCGCAGTAAAAATACTTCTAATATCTTACATAACTCTCCTGCAAGAATTTCTTTTAATAATTGCAACCATTTGCAATTTACTGAATTTTAAACACAGTCCAGTTTAGGAATCCAGTACACCCCACAAAGAACAAATGACGCAAATTATAAGATACCGAAAATAGAAAATTTTCATTCGTGGAAAGGTTTCTTGACTTCATCAAGTCAAAAAAAAAAAGAAAAAAATTAGCACAAGAAATTTAAAATAAGCTAATGTCTGACAATCTGGACATTCACAGCTGCACGAGAGGTTCTGTTCTCAAAGACAGTAGACGGGAGGTGCTGAGTTCGACCCAATCACGCACGTCAGCCTAATCATTCGAAATTGTCCGTAGTTTTCTTCGAACCTTGCGTAAATACGGGTTAGGTTACCTTAGAAAGACCTTACAGAGGACACTCCCATCCCACTTCAGCCTACTATATCCAACTTGTAGATAATCGGCCGTCATAAACAATACCAATATCAACCCTTCAAAGCTCAATGTTGTGATATGGTGCAAATATGGCTTCCCAATATAATGTTGTGTAAGCTCGAATCGTCGAAGTAAATAAATTCGTCTATTTTATACCATGTTCTGCACATTCTCTAAACTTTGAGTTCGTGCTGCTGGTGTATGTCCAAAAATGTCCGAAACTGCATAAAATGTGTTTGTTTTTTCTTCTCTTCTACTGAAAGATGGGATATACTTATGTCCCACTTATCAGTTTATTTAAAGAAACATTGCGATACTCTATGGTCATGAAAAAATAAAGCTATATCTGCAGTTTACAAACAATTGCCACAGATTTTTAAAGCTCTGGAAGATCTTATAGAAATGAAGTAAAATGAGTAAACTTATTCAGGAGCAAAAAGCTTAATAAAGCAAATAAGGAAATTCCCCTTAATTTACGGCCTACTAGTTTGACACAGCATTTTAAATGAAATGGAAAAAGTTAATATTATTCTCACGAAAGAAAAGAGAAGAAAAAAAACTGTCAATGTTTTGACGCCAGCAAACTGATTGAAACACTAAAAAACACATTTTAGACAATAAGAGAGGAAATTTTTGAACAAAAAAGCGAAGATTTGGTTATGTCTGTAAATGTTAGAGTCCTTATTTGAGCAAAACAGAAAACGTAAAATTCACAGAACAATTTGACTACGAAGCTTCTGATGAAAGTGGAAATTTATATGAATGTGATGGATTACGTGTTACGTAGAGACACTATAACCGTGCAACTGAATTGGAGGTTTGAGAAACTGAGAAATGTAAAACCAGAATTTGAGTTTCTGGGGTGCGAATCTAAAATCAGTTATCGTAATTTGTGTTAATATTGCCTGGACCTTGCCCTGTATTGCTGACTTGAATGGACTTGAATTGTTAAGCGAGGTTTTAAATGCGAAAACCTTATTTCTACCATTATATAAGAACTTTTATAAAATGGATCATTTAGAAATCCTTTAGTTGCTCCACAATTTTAACTTTGTGTAAACAAGGAATTACAAAAACATGGAGACAGAGTACATAATTTATAAGTATTCCAGTAACAATAAAGTAGTAAAAAACTACTTAAGATCTGTTATGAGTCGAGAGATTAAGCAACCTGAATTTACTTTCTATAAAATTCAGCGTGTCACAATCTTTACACATAAAATAATAAACGATTTTTGTTACCCTAAATGCAAGAAAAATAAAGTGGAAGTAAACGTATTTGCCTGATATTATATTTTATATTAACCTTGTCACAGAATGTCACAGAAATTGCCACATAACTAGTGTGAAATGGTTTGTGAGGCCGCTCCATCGAAAGATAAATAAAAGGCATGATTAACTCATAGGATGGTGTTTTTGTACAAGACTGTTATAATTAAAATGTACCTATTCAAAAGTCTCTGTTGATAGTACTAAAGTTCCAAACGGTACAAGATTTCGGTAGTGTTTGTAGTTAAACCAATTTAAACTATAAAAATTGAAAAAAGCCGCGGTCTGAGAGACCGGTAACATCAGTTAAAGATTAACCTTTAACTGATGTTACCGGTCTCTCAGACCGCGGGTTTTTCAATTTTTATAGTTTAACTTGCAATTTTCAGTTTAACTACAAACACTACCAAAATTTTGTTTCGTTTGGAACTTTAGTACTATCACCAGAGACTTTTGAATAGGTGAATTTAAATTATAACAGTCCTGTACAAAATGTTTAGTACAAAACCACCATCCTATCATTTAATCGTGCCTTTTATTCATCTTTCAATGGAGCGGTCTCACAGATCGCTTCGCACTAGCTGTGTGACAATTTCTGTGACATCAGTTAAAGGTTAATTAAAACATTGCTTCAGTTATCTTTCTTAATTAATGTACTGAAATTATAATTTATTTTTATCTACGAGGGTGAGTCGGAAAATAAGTTTCTCCTGGCAACTGTGGACAGGGGTGTGCATGAAAGACAAAAAATGTAATGAAACATGAAAGATAAGACGTAACTTTATTTTCTACTTAAGTGCCAAGTGAGTTGAGGCATTTATCACACCCTTTATAAGCTTCATAAAGCCCTCCAGGAAAAAAACAGGGCTCTGCATGCAAAAGAAGCGTTGAACGGCTCGTGTGACTTCAGCATTGCTTGCAAAGAAGTAGTCAAGCATTGCTTTCGTCTGTAGTGGCCGTGCACGTCCGTCCATGTCTCGGTCTGTCCAACACTTGTTGACGCCCCTCACTGAATTGGCGGCACCATCTGCGCACCATTTTTTTCGACATCACTTCTGGCCCATAGACTCCCATGTGGCGGTTATGGATTTCTGCTCCCGATACTCCACGTTCCCATTCTTAGCAACAACCGCTATCACTTCCTCTTTGACCACGAATTCACAACGCACTTTCTCTCCATATCTAACGGGAACAGAATGATGCAGAGCCCTGATTTTTTCAAGGAGCGCTTTTTGAAGCTTACAAAGGGGTATGCCAAATGTCTCAACTCACTTGGAACTTATGTAGAAAAATAAAGTTACGTCTTATCTTTAATGTTCCATTACATTTTTTGTCTTTCATACACACCTCTGTCCACAGCTGCCAGGGGAAACTTATTTTCCGACTCACCCTCGTATTACATTAGGTTCTGCAGGTTTTTTGTTTGTTTTGCTTTTTTAGTACTTATTGGTTGAAGGGACCGCTTGTTTCCAATCTGGTTGTTAGCGATTTTTACCCATTTTCTGCAGCTTAAAGAGTAACAAGAACTAAAAATGGCTATAAAAATGTGTGAGAAAGGTTAAGAAAAATCTGTCGCAAAGCATCATGATCTCATTAACAAATAAGGGCAATTTTCTTTTCTGTTATTTAGTTGTTTGGATTTTTTTAATTAAAATTAAATCTTTTAAAGTTCTAAAATAAACGCAAAATATTTATTCAATATAATTTATTTCTGTTTCTGCCCTTTATCAGTTTTGAAGGAGGGGTGGGGGGGCTCCAAATTGACAAGCTGCCCCGGGCGCAGTTTTCTCTTCGCACGGCCCTGGGGTTATCTCAAAAGCACTGTGTATGGTGATAATCTGAACAATTTGGCGGAATTGAAAGATGCGATACATCGACATGTCCGTAACATTCCTCCTGTTATGCTAACAGCTACTGTTGAGAATGACAATCTGTACAAAGGGCGTTTTTTACTTTTTCGATTATGTTTACAGATATTTTTAATTACGACACTTACATTTTCGGAACAAGTTTTGAAAGTGAAAGCACCCTCTTGAAAAAAAAAATCTGCAAACAAAATCAAAAAAATAAAAAAGGGCAGATGTAGAGATCAATCTCAGCTATCCAATGAAAAAAAATCATTTCAAAATATTAAAATGCAAACCTTAATGTTCAAAATATTAAAATGCAATACCTTAAAAAATTTCTTCCATAGGATTAGCATTAGCGAGTGAGTCTTTCTAAGTGACTGAAGTAGCTCCTTGATAATATTTGGTCCAGTAGTTTTCCTTTTATGACCATTTCAAAGTGGGACTTTAATTATAACCATCCTGTATAAAGTAAAATATTTACATTGTAGTACATATTTAATTACTTTATAGTACATATTTTTATTTGATTAATGGCATTGTAATAGTCTTTCTTATTTAATCTTTTCAAAATACATAATCAATTATGTAATCTATATACATTTTCATTTATATGTCAGGTGCTGCAGATGTTTTTGAAGACTATTCTAAACATACAGTGAAAGGACTTGTGAAAGTATGTTGTGTTTAAAGACTACATTTTTTAAAATTCTAACAAAAATAAACTTATTCAGATTTTTTTTGTATATTTCTGAGATAGGGCACAATACCATAATTTTCTTCATTATTTTAACATGCAAATTATTGAATAGAATTTAGACTGCGATATATAAAAAGATAACAAATTGTTGAAATAAAAAGTTACTATTGAGAAAGTTCAAATATGATTTGTATTTTCTGCAGATTTCCCTTAAGTGAAAGATCCTATCTTAAAGCATGAAGAAAAAATTAAGTTACTTTTATAGCACTACATCACTGTTAATATTTAAAATTTTATTTGATAACTTCAACGATCTATATGGAAGAGGTTCTTTAGCCAAATCCTTATTGGAATGTATATATCCATGACAGAAAATGGCTCGTTTTATTAAATGCAACTATACTTTTGTTACAAAGAAAAGCAATTTATATTTTGTATATGTATATATTTGTCGATAATTTAAAAAAAAATCTGTTTAATTCAAGTACAGTTAATGTTTAGATTAGGTCTTTAGAAAATCTTGTATACACCACTTTTACAAAGACTTCTCAAATAAATAGTATCTTTAAAAATCTAATTGAACTTTGAATCAAGAACTTGAGTGTTTTGCAGTAAAGCAACTGAAAAGAAATTAATTTGTATATTCATCATCTTAATGATAGTACGGAAAAGCAATTAACTTGTGAGTTCTCCAATAAGAGATTTTCTGGTAAATCTGCATTAAATAACATTTTCTTTCATCACATTTTTCTTGTAAGGTGTGTAGCAAACAGGTTTTGAAAGAAAAATTAATTATTTTTTGTTATACTAAAGTGAAGCTTTTCTTGTGAGTCGTTTGACAAAAGATTTTCTCAAAAGCATAATTTATATATTGTGTCCAAACTAATAGGAAACATTTCACTGTGAGATGGGTAGTAAAGGATTTCCACAAGAAACTAATTTAAGTGATGGGGTGGACATCCATACCAAAGAGAAACCATTTGCCTGTACTGTGTGCAACAAAACGTTTTCTTATAAATCTAATTTACGTGTCCACCTGCGTGTTCATACTAAAGAAAAACCTTTCACTTGTGAGATGTGTAACAAAAGATTTTCTCAAAAATCTCATTTAAGTGAACACCTGCGTGTTCACGCTAAAGAGAAACCTTTCTCTTGTGAGGTGTGCAGCAAAAGGTTTACTCGAAAATCTCATTTAAGTGTACATCTGCGTGTTCATACTAAAGAGAAACCTTTCTCTTGTATGTTGTGCAACAAAACTTTTTCACATAAATCTAATTTAAGTGTCCACCAGCGTGCTCATACTGAAGAGAAACCTTTCGCTTGTGAGATGTGTGACAAAAGATTTTTTCATAAATGTTCTTTAAATTACCACCTGCGTATTCACACAAAAGAGAAACCTTTCGCTTGTGAGATGTGCAACAAAAGATTTTTTCATAAATATTCTTTAAATTACCACCTGCGTATACATACAAAAGAGAAACCTTTCTCTTGTGAGGTATGCAGCAAAAGATTTTCTCAAAAATCTCATTTAAGTGAACATCTTCGTGTTCATACTAAAGGGAAACTTTTTTCTTGTAATGTGTGCAACAAAACGTTTTCTCGTAAATCTAATTTAAGTGGCCACCAGCGTGTCCATACTGAAGAGAAATCTTTCGTTTGTGAGATGTGTAACAAAAGATTTTTTCATAAATGTTTTTTAAATGACCACCTGCGTATTCATACAAAAGAGAAACCTTTCGCTTGTAGTGTGTGCAACAAAAGGTTTTCACATAAATCTAATTTAAGTGTCCACCTGCGTATTCATACTGAAGAGAAACCTTACGCTTGTGAAGTGTGTAACAAAAGATTTTCTTATAAATCTAATTTAAGTGTCCATCAGCGGGTTCACACTGAAGAGAAACCTTTCGCTTGTGAGATGTGTAACAAAAGATTTTCTCAAAAACATGTTTTAAGTGAACACCTGCGTATTCACACAAAAAGGAAACCTTTTCCTTGTGAGGTGTGTAACAAAAGTTTTTCTCAAAAATCCTATTTAAATAGACACCTGTTCGTTCATACTAAAGAGAAACTTTTCGCTTGTGAGGTTTAAAACGAAGGTTTTTTTCAGAAATCTAATTTAAGTTCCCACATGCAGGTGTACAACAAAGGATTTCCTAAAAAATTTCGTTTAATTAGACATCTGCTAATTGATACTAAAGAGAAACTTTTTTCTTGTGGGATTTGTAAGAAAGAATTTTCTCAGAAACATTATATGAATGCCCACCTATCAGTTCATGCTAACATTAAAATCATATACAGAAAATCGGGATTTTGAAAAACTTACGTGATAAACGGAGTGACCGGGTGTCGGAATAACGAGGTCCGACTGTATATCTAATTTTATTAATAATATTTAGAAATATAAGCATTTTTACCCAACATTACATGTTTGACGGAAGATCATTTGCAGCAAAAAATTGACTGAGAGCAATACTTTTAAATGCTTGTAACTGATGAAAAACTTAACTGAAATTTGGTGTAACAACATAAGTAGACATTATTTTTGTGTTTACAATTTCATAGAAATCTGTGACGGTGGTTGACATGGTCTGGATGAAATGATATCGAATGATCCCTTAGTTATCCAGCAAGTGAAGGTTTCGAATATTCTGATGTGGATGAATTACACCAACCTGCATTTGTAACTTTTTGTGAGATGATTTCTTATGATCAAGTTTTTCTGAATCAATTTTTGATGCTGATTCCGGAAATGACTTCTATTTTTGTCTATCACGTCAGGATTTTCAAAAAATAAGAAGTTGTGCTTTCAATATTTTAATTAATGCAATCAAAAATTTATCACAATTTCATACAAAGTATTTGATTAAACACGTTAAAAATACTGTAAAAAATGTCCTTGTAAGTTCATGATATTTCTTTAATAAAACGAAAAGCAAAAAGTATGTAATTAAACAAACTTTCTCCTTTTTGTACTTCTTGTAGATCCTGCTTCATCATTTGTCCCTGCTCAACATCCAACAGTAGTCTGCCATCATATTTACATTCCATCTTCCCCGATACCTATTTTCCATCTCTTTGATATCCTGGTGAAAATGCTCACTTTGCTGTTTACTGTAATATCCCACATTTTCTGCAATGTAGTCGATATGGGATGCAGAAAGTGCATTTTTACACTCATATTAAAGCACAACTTCTTGAAATTTCCCAGCATTGTTTCAAACAACATTTCTGTAATTTGGATCTTTCTTATTCCCTAAAATGTTTTCGGTAACACATTTAAAGGCGGTCTGTGAGTCTTTTTCTATCTCATTCATCATTTTTTAAAAATCTTTGTTCTTCATCACTTTTTTGATTTGAGGACCAACGAAAAGTCCAACTTTTAATTTTTCGTGTGTGATAAAGGTAAATTTTATAGTAAGGTATTTGAAGCAATACCCATCTTGGGGTAGAGCCTTTACAAATTGCTTCATTAATCCTAATTTGATGTGTAATGGTGGAAGCAAAATTTCTTGTGGGTTTACGAGCAGTTCATGCCAATCAGTCTTTATTCTGAAAGTCGTTAGATAAGTTGGCAAGTATCCAGACGTACATTTACGTTATGTGTAACTACCACATAATGCTTGTTTTCAGCGATGAATCTTTGAAATCAACTCGGGTCGATTGCAAACAAACTATACGTGATAGAAGAAAACTAAGAACAGTTCTGTAATATGCATGAAAAAATGCATTAAGGGCAATCATTGGTTTTTAATCATCTGATATCGTGTAGACTAGTGTTATATGAAGGGTTGGTTAGTGAAATTGCCAATGTTGATTTGGATATTTCATTATCTTCAGATAAGCCGCCTGTGAAGATTGAAAAGGAAATCAGGTTGAATAATAAATTCGATTTTAATGATGATACCAAAGAAAGTTCTGATGAGTGTATTCCGTTTCAGCCCAAAAAACTTGCATTTGTGGATGACCCATTGCGGAAAAAAAGGCTGAATGGGGAAACGAACCTTAATATTGGAATTACTCCAAATCAAGTCCATTGTTATGACGAAAATGAAATAGCTATAGAAAGCATTCAGTTTCTTTTCTGTAAAGAGTTTTTTTTCTGCAGTATATTGGATGAATTATTGCCTCCAGAAAAACTGGACAAGTCCCTTGAAGATCATTGTCATTCAGCACACCAATTCAAGTCTTGTGATGAATACAGTGAAAAACCTAAAGATAATTTGTAATTTTGTAATAAATTGTCAAATTAAACACTATTTGTACATAAAAAACTATTTTAATTGTAGTTTAAGGCTGTTCTCAAGTTCACTTCTCAATAAGCGCCAAATTTTCTAACACAATGACGTACACGTTTTTAAACGTAAAGGTATAAAACTGGCAGACCTGATTATGGAAGTGATTTGGAATCGAAATGATTTCCCCATTTTTTGATAAATAAATCACCAATCGAATTATAAACGTTTTTGATCACGTGAAAAAAACGTTTTTCTCCCTTCTTTGTCTGGTTTTTATGCTTTCGTAGGGAAATTCGGTTCAAAACGCAACTTTGACAGTATTTTCTGAAAGATTTGTAGCGTTTACAAAATATGGAAAACGTCTTCCGTACGCAGTTTCTGAATAACAACATCTGCCAGTTTCGACCGTTACCGAACAAAAATGAATTAAAACTTTTGTCATAAAGTTGCCCTATGGATTTGAGAACAGCGTTGTTTTTCTACCATTTAAATGTATTTAAAGCAACTGAAGATTGCAACTGCATTAATAGTTTTTATATTTTCCAACTATAAGTCTATATATTCTATACTGATCGCATAAAAATAACAAATAATAAAATGAATAAATGTTTTTATCACAATCACTAAAATAGCTTCAAATAACTTAATTAATTTTTTTAATAATGTAAGTAATAATTCTGCATTATTTATTATTAGCGGAATATTATGACCTGATTTCCAATATTTAAATGCTAAATTTACTAAAATCGAAACTTATTTTTGTAATTTTTAGTATTTCTTTAATTTGGGATTGTTTTTGTATGTTAATGCACTGAAAATGGTATTTAAATTGATCGTCATTACGAAACAACGAGGATTTTTTTTTTTACAATGTGGTGATCACTTTCAAAACCTTAAAATATTAACTTTTCTTAAAGTGCCGATAAAATCACTTTAATTTTGAAAGTAATCGGCATATTGGTTTATCTCAGAGTTTTAGATTGGTAATCATTTTCAAAAATGGCTTTTTGGTGAAATATCGCCAAGTTCATTCTGCGGACTACAAACTCATCTGTTCCCATAATAGTTTCTCCATTTACTGATAAAATCAGACGATCTATGAGAAAAAGTTGCTAAAGACACGAAACAACATTGGCTTTTAAATCAACATATTATTTATTTATCGAAAAATATAAGAAACCTTTTCAATTCCAAATCACTTGAACAGCCAGTCTGCTCGTGTCAGGATTTTTTGTTTAAAAAAGATTCCATAAGTGAGGCAAAAAGTTTCGCGAGATTGTTTTTGTTTTAGAGCATGCTGAAAAGAAACCTAGCATTGCTATTTGTTATCTATTGACAAGTCAGTCATTTAATTAGAAAATTTCAAATTGAAATAACAGCATGCACTGCATATTTTTTTTATTACACTAGGAAATTTTTTAACACTTTAATTTCATGGTTTGAATATTATTTTTTCATAAAATGTTTGCAGTGAAAACTTTTCTAATCTAGAATTCATATATATTTCCATTACAATAATATATTATCTACATTACGATGTACCTATTTTCATCTTATTGTAAATTAATATTTTTTACATTATTCTTCGGTACGTTGCAGACGTCATTTCGGTGTATAGAATCTGCAGTTAAGAATTATTTTACCAATTAAATCAATCTTCATTTATGCTGTTGAGTTTCTTGCCTTTTTTTTCTACAAGGCGCACAGCAGGCGAAAATCCGACAACACGCGGATTTACCTCACTTCCACCAAGTTCGTAACCTTTGGCAACAGCTTGTTTTCGGATGCTTGTCTGAATTTTTCAACTTTGATGTAACTTGTTTTGTTTATCAAGAGGTCCGGAAAGTAACAATTCTTCGGAACGCTTGGAATGCTGCCCGTTTTACAAAGATGCGATGTATATACTATCGTGTGGCTCTATGTTAAAAGACTGCAGCGATAATTCATTTTCATAAGGTAAAGAAACTTCGCCAGAAAGAGTTTCATATTGAAAACTGGAGATTTCATGTGATTCCATTTCATTTCTTTTTCTATTTCTACATCAGAAAAAAAGTCGTTCTGATAATTGAAATCCAAGATGAATTGGGTTTTAATCCTTCATATGAGTCAAAAATCTTGTCAAGACAAAAATTATGTGAAATGTCCGATTTTTCATTTTGAGTTTCGTTGAAATCTTCACCAGTCCGTGCATCTTTATACAAATTACGGGAATGTGTGTCTAAAGAATTGATTCCTTCCGCCACTTTGGGCCCAGGCAATACAAGATCGTTATAAGCGAACTTTTCATAATAACTTTGTGTTACAAAGTCCGCTTCGTATTTCTCAATTATACTTTTGAGTGCGGAAGAACTCATTTCTTGTTTTCATATATCTATTTCAGGCTTCTGAATTTCAATGTTGTTCAAACAACCTCCGAGCAGGCGATGTAACAGGAGCTCTTGAACTTCCACTCGTTTTTCCAGTATCACGTGCAAGCACGATTTGATAAAGCTTAAAGCATCATCTATCTTTTTTCAAATTTTTGAAGAGACTAATCCAGATTTCACCAGTTTGAAAAACTGTTCTTTTATTAAAATTACCTGTATCATAGGATAGACCATACAAATCCAATCAGTTAATGAGTATGGCCATTTTTTAGCTACATTCAACAAGCCCATTCATGTAAAAAATTTGAATGGCAACCATGACAATACGCCAGACGTTAAAACTATATCCATTCACCTTTGATTCTACTTCATCAATCAATGATTCTGGGGGTTCATAAAGACAAGGAGACCTTGTGATAGTTTACAGGTTTATCTCTAACAGTCAGATATCCAAAATCGAAAACAGCAGCCTTCTGACTCTTGCTTAACAGAACGTTACTTGGTTTTAAATCAAGGTACCAAAGTTTTCTGCTGTGTAAATAGGAAGTAGCATCACAAATGTTTTTCAACCATCGGATTGCAACATAAAGTTTTATATACAGTCAGTACCGGATATTTGGTCACCCGCTTATAAGATCACCCCGCTTATAAGGTCACTTTTGTACGTCCGGACTGACTGAATAAGTATTATGTGTTAAAATACACCACCAATGTGGTCAGTTTCCAATGGCTATTATCGGATATATGGTCATATGTTCATCTTTTGTCTCCATTTTTATTGCAAAATATCTTATAGTTTTATGCTTTTTCATTCCCTTTTTTAGGGTGTAAAGTGCCGAATAGACGTATCATTCACTTTCAAGTACCTTCAACTCTCGGCCTCTTTGCATTGGCTACGTGGTGCTTTTCCTTTTTAATAGCTTTAGAAAGAAGTGAATGGACATCCTGAAGGAGGAACTCCTTTCCTTCTAGTCAATCTTCCCCTTTTTCTATCGTTGAATCTCCCGTGCTTTTGCTAAATTCAACAAGTACGAACTTCCGTATGGTAAAGAAAGGCCAACTGACATTTTTATAGCTTTAGAATGAGAAGGAGACCTCCTTTTTAAAGGGAGCCTTAGAGATCGCGATAACATTGCATACCATGTGACTAGATGCGCGTCGACACTCGGGGGAGGGCGGGAGGGGATCTCCTCTTCCCGGCTGAAGCCTATAAGAGAAACTCTTTTCTGTAGGTAAGAGTTTCCAAAACTCTGGAGATTTCTCCCTCGACTGTCGCATTAGATACCGATTCTTGGAAAATATGCCATCACCCCTTGCGGCCGAATGAAATTGTCCTCCGTGCAGAGAAAAGTTAAATCGCTTATTTTTAGTTTTTTGTATTTTTCATTATTTGTCGCTGCGTGTAAAGTCTTTGTTCATTTGTTAATTGTCATTTGCGAATACAAGAAGTCAGCAAAACGAAAAATTTGACAACTGCGAAAAAAAACCATGGTAGAAAACTTTGAAAAATAGAATGTATGGAAAGCAGCTTTCGCGAAGACCGATGGAATAGAGAGAGCAACACTGAATAACGTCTTAGGGTTCAAATCTTGTTAAACAGAAGATATGATCAACCAAAAGAGAAAGCGAGAACATGTTTCAACATTTGAGAATGTTGAGAAAGATCTTTTCACTTGGATAAAATGTGCCAGATTGCGGAATGTTCCAATACATGGTTTACAGTAAAAGAAAAATCTCTGAAAATTGCTGCATAACTAGGAAAACCGAATTTTGTTGCTAAAGAATCGAAGGAATGGCTGTTAACTTGTTAAGTTACATTCTCAATAGGTGCAGATCTTGTGATGTTTTGAATTTTGATAAACTTGGGCTGTTTTTTTCATGTTTTGCCAGATAAAACTGTTACTTTTAAGAAGGTGGAAAGGTAAGCAAAAAAATATTGGCCGTTTTATTAGCAGCGATTATGAATAGATGGCTCAGAGAAATTGACTCAGTTACTTGCTGGTAAATTTCTCAAGGCTCGTTGTTTGAAAAACTGCAAATCTTTGCATGTATCTGACTATGCGAACCGAAAGGCCTGGATGACAATAAGCATTTGGTGAAAAGAAATTCGGCGTTTCGATAAAATTTGCACAGACAAGTAGCTATAATCGCAGACAACTATACCGCCTATTGCATGATTCCTAATTTAAATCAGATTGAACTTGTTTTCTGGCTTTCAAACTGAACCAGTATGGCACAACAGTCAGATCAAGGGATTATTAAAAATATTAAGATAAAATATCGAAAGCTACTTCTAAAGGATGTCATTACTGCCATTGATAAAAAACAGACGTTTCGTGTGACTGTGTTAGATGCCATATGTTACGTAGACAAGAGTTGGAATATAGTATCAAAGAAGACCATTGAAAAGTGTTTTTGACATCCTTAGCTTCCAGAATGTGAAGAATTATCGTTCGAAGACAACGACAATGATGTGATGGTAATGATGTGTCCCTATTTGAAGTTCCACAAGAACTACGGAATGCCGTTTGCACAATACAGGACGAACTGTCGTATGCAATTGTTGACAATGAGATCGCTACTAATGTACTTTACCCATTAGTGGCAACAGTCGCGCCTTTGCGGGTATGTACCTTCCAAAAAAGACTACTTATTGGACGAAGAGGAAGCCGGGTTAAAATGTTCTTCACGCCTATTGGTGTTTTTCTCCTAGATATCCACAGCTGACGTGACATCGGTAAAGTCCATGGTGAAGCTTTTTTATTGGAAATAGTTTCAGAAATTTAAAATATAAACACTAATGGAAACGATGATAATGATAGTGAATTCGAAGCTGAACCGACAATGCGAGCAGAATTTCGCAAAGCACTAAATACATTCAGATATTTTTTTTTTACCAATCCCAAATTCACAGAGGAACATTTCAAAACTATTCATAAATACGAAAAAGTAGTTTTAACAACTACGATAAAAAGCAAACAAACCTGCATAAAAGATTAATTTTACTACTATGAGTATCAACATCAATTCGAAATTTTAAGTGAAAAGCAATTGTTTATACTTCTTGTTTTATAAATTATATGTTCATAGCTTCGCTGTACATTATTGTACTAATATAACTAACTTATTAATAATATTTTATTGTCTAAAATAAAATTCCTGCTTACACCGCATATATGGTAATATTTTTCAGGACCGCATGGGTGACCATATAGCCGATACTGACTGTAATTTAATTTTTCTAATAATCTATCTTTCAAAGTGGTTGGAAATACGGGCATAACAAAACTAAAAGAGCCTACACATGAAATATATTCAGCTGAGACCAATTTTAAAATATTTTGATGGTCTAATGTACGCCAAATATTCAGTTCGTCGAAAACAACTGGTTTCCTATCAAAGATTTTCACAGCTATGCTAGAGTTATTCTTACTGTTTTCCATTTTTAAAACGCATCCAAATGTCCCATGGCCCAAAATTTCTTTCAAATCAATTCTTCATATATTGGACTGTTGAAGTTATTTTACCAATAATTCTTCTATCCAAAACGCTAAATTGTTTTCTTCATGTTAGATAACACCTTTTATAAGTATGCATTAACTTACAAAAAAAAATTCGATAAGTTTTATAAACTCGTTTGAGAACTTTAGCACTAATGCACTGATTGGAACTGCAGTAGCATTCACAATAAATATTTTTACATTGTTATAAGCATTGTTAAAATATCTGTTTAAATTATTAGATCACAACAATAGTAGCAACAATATTTTATCATTTTGTTTGTTGTAATTTGTTGAGTTACAACAATATCAATGTATCGACAGTAAAAACTATACATTTTGTAACTAATATTTTCGTTTGTCGAAAAAGCATTTTTGCTAAAAAATAAAAAAATACTCCGACTACTGAAAATACCTCGCTATAAAAGAGCTAAGCAGCACTGTACTACTACAGCTTATTTTAACAGTAGTACTACACCAGTATTATATACCAATACTATACCTCAATATAGAAATAGTTTTTATAAAATTTAAGTTTAATTGGAATTTTTTTAAATAAAGTAATCTATATTTTCAATTACAAACTAATCTAATAAACTGAAAATAAATAATTCGAATAAAAGTTCCGACTTCATTTAAAATATATCATATTTTTCTTGTAATTAAGTCTGAAAGATTTTCATTTTTTTTTTATTTTAAAAGATATATATTGCCTGCCTCTGTATCCAACGTAAACTAACCCTAATCAGGAAAAAATATTTTTTTAAATTAACGCTTCTTTAAAAGAAAAGGAATGTTAAAAATATTAGTTGCTCTTTAATTTTCAAACCAGTTTATTTTCTAGTTATGTTTTATAAATAAAGTAAATATTTTGTATATAACTAGGTGATCCAACCAAGCTTAACCGTGTTACGGAAATCCGCGAAAACCATTTTTCCCTTGAAATCTCTGATAATTTTTTACATTTAATATATTTTTTAGATTACCCAATAATAACATCAAAAAGCATTTTTTATATAAATGGTATTTATGTTGCATTCAATTAAAGTTTTGGAATTATTAAAAGTAATACTTTTGTATTGTATTTCATATTACTTTCGTATGCAAGAATATAATATCCGAAGATTTCGCTACGTACAGCAACTATTTCGATTTAAGCGCGTGGTTAAATTATATGTCTGTTAAATTTGTGTCTTTATATATCCTTTTATTATATTTCAAATTAAATTTTAATTTAGTTATGGAATATTAGCGGACAAAACTATAATATTTTAAATATGAAATGTAAAAATAAAAGAAAATAATAAAAATGCATATTACCTGAATAATTTCTAATGTCTAATTCACAATTTTAATAATTGTCGAAGCGCAGCTCCGGCTTCCCTGCAAAAACGGCATTTTTAAGAACACTACTCAGACCAAAATATTTGTCGCATTGACACAAAAAATGAGCTGGATGTTGGTAGTGTCAAAATCTATTAGGGTATTTAAAATAAAAAATATACGTCAACCCTAACACCCTGAAATGTCGGCTCAAGATCTTTGGACTGCCCCGTAGAGATGCCATTGCAATCGTTTAAATTGTTAATTAAAATATTAGCTCCACTGTTGTAAATAATGCATTTTAACCTCGTCCGCATCGTTACGACGTCAACATTTGTGACCTGTGATATAGATTGACTTTTAGAAATTTTAAGTCATAAGTAAATAACGACCGGTGTTTTTTTCTTTTTTTAGTGCAAACCTTACATTCTCCGTAATGTTCCAAATAGATGCAAAGGAGTTTAAATTTTAAATTAAGAGAAAAGAAAAGAAATCGAATATGAATACGGAGAATACGATTCTGGGTATTAACCGCATGGCAACGGATGATAATAAAAAAAATCGAGAAAAATATGTCAGGTATGTATTACTTATAAGTATGCATGCATTCAAGTGTATTTATGTATTAATATGAATCTATATATTCATATACATGTAAGTATTCTTATGTATGCATATTCGTATTGGGAAATTTCCGTAATCGGGTTCGCAGACAATTGGTATAATTTAGTGAGCATTGTCTGACGTGCAAATTGAACAGTTTGGTAGCAGTCCCAATTACAGGGATGAACAGGGATGGGTAACTCAGTTTTTTTTTAAATTCACCATAAGTGAACGTGTTGCAACTGAAATGCAAGTGAATATTCTGAAGTGAGTGAGATAGCAGTTTTTGTCATGATGTACACTTGAAAACGGAAATATGTAGACTACAAGATGAACAAAATCCTATACCGGGGGGGGGGGGGGGAAGCTAGCTTCTCTATTCTTGGTTTTAAGATTTTAGCTAATTTTACAGGAAATCACAAAGTTAAAATGCGAAGAATCCAATTAGAGAAGATTCATCAGTACTGAATTTGAATGGGAATTTCGTCAAATTAGTCAGGTATACACTAGATTAATTTTAACACAATTATTGTAATTAGTAAATAAATCACATCAAATGTAAATTTCTAACTAGACGAAAAATGTCCGGACCAGGATTCGAACCAGAGATCTCTTGGATGAAGCCGCCAATGCCCTACCATCTGAGCTATCCCGGACGAATCGGCTGGAACTTTTTTACCCTGCTAACCTTATTGATTATAGCATCTGGTCTGAAATTTGGTTAAGCTCAACAGAATAAATCGCAGGTAATGGAACTCCATAAATCACTGGATATGTAATTACACTAGATTAATTTTAACACAATTATTCTAATTGGTAAATAAATCCTATCCAATGTAAATTTCCAACTGGGCGAAAATTTCACCTGCGATTTATTCTGTTGAGCTGAACCAGATTTCTGACCAGATACTATAATCAATAAGATTAGCTGGGTGAAAAAGTTCCCCCACATTCGTCCGGGTTAGCTCAGATGGCAGCATTGGCGGCTCCAGCCAAGAGATCTCTGGTTCGAATCCTGGTCCGGACATTTTTCGCCCAGTTGGAACTTTACATTTAATAGTCAGATATAGCTTCATTTATGGCGACTTACCTTTAGTCACCAAATTGGGCGATATTTCTTAAAATGTCGCCGAATATGGCGATAATATAACGTTAACGTATATAAGTGTATAGTTTTATGCTTATGATTGGTAAAATGGTTACAACAGTGAAAGATAACCGTTAGAATCGATTTCGATATATAGCAGCACTTTCGGTGCTGACTTTCTTTTACCCTGCCTAAACGAAGTTTTCTGAATTTGAAAAGTAGCTATTTGCGTTTTTCGTGCTCGAAATAGTTTAGAAAGCACGTTTCGTGTAAATCGCATGAGCATTTTTCGATTTCTAGCAAGCCGAATTTTCAGCGCTGAGTTTGTTTTATCCTGTCAAATCAAATTTTCTTGAATCCTGCACCTAGCTAGATTTTTTTTTCTTGCTCGATTTAGTGTACGAGGCAACTTTCGTGAAAATCGGTCCAGTCGATCAAGCTATCATCCGTAAACGGGTAAATCGCTTGTTCGTTTAATACAGAATCATAAAATAACCGCAATGTCTGGATGTAAACTATAATTTTTTAAAACTATTCCATATAGTTTTAGAAAAGGAAGCATATTGTTTTCATTCAATCAAATAGTCTTCCCAACAAACAACCAATAGACACAGTATGCAGTTTTTGGCATTTTCCCCAAATTTGATTTTCTGGATATGGCAAGTTTTGAAAATTATAGATATTCTCAAATTAAAAAGGACTTTTACAGAAAAATTATTTATAAAGGTTTTTTGTTACAGTAAAACTTTGTTTTTACGTCAGGGACCAAAATATAAAATGCAAACACTGGAAAAACTTAAATTGTGAGAAAATACACACAAATTTGAGGGCCCCTGAAATTGGTGGGCTCAGGGCCGAGGACCTTGAGGCCCGTGCATTAATCAGGCCCTGCCAGCACTATCTTGCTGCTGGCCAGCAATTTTCTCTTTGCTGGGTCTTCTGTAATACTCGACTTATGGCCGAACGACGTATATATCGCGTCCAAAAGGAGTTAAGGCCATTCGTAACCAAACAATGTCGTACCGTAAATGACCCGCCGCTAGTTGCGGCAGCTATTGCCGAACCCCTAATGTTTCGGCGTTGAGAGAACTTTTGCATTTACTTTGCCCGGCAACTCGCAAGGGGCAGTTTCCGGCAAAAATGTAATGGTCCGTCATTGTCTAGAAAGTAGAGGGCTAATATCACCTAACCCGAATATTTAATTAAAGAGAGGAAATGTATTTTTCTCTTCATTTCTTCCAAAGTAAGCTTAATTATTTTAAATCTGGGTTTTAGTAAAAATATAAATATGTCGTGAGATTTACATTTAAAAGCAGTAAAATAGATTACATATTTTTATTTAGTTTGAAAATATTTTATAAAAATCAAAAATTGTCCCCAAAATGTACATGGGTGGTTACCGGCAAAAATGTAATGGTCCGTCATCGGCTAGAAAGTAGAGGGCTAATATCGTCTAACCCGAATATTTAATTAAAGAGATGAAATGTATTTTTCTCTTCATTTCTTTCAATGTAAGCTTAATTATTTTAAATCTTGGTTTTAGTAAAAATATAAATACGTCATGAGATTTATATTTAAAGCAGTAAAATAGATTACACATTTTTATTTAGTTTAAAACTATTTTTCTAAAAAATAAATTTTTAAATGTAAATAAACCTTGTACTGAAAAGAAATGTTAAAATTTTATTCAGTATCCTTTGAGACATTTTCAGTCTAAAGTACAATACTGAAAACAGAATTTTCTGTGTAAAGAAAAATTATAATCTAAAATGTGACAAAATAAATAAATAAAATAGAATGTTTTGAGAATCATGTTTAAAATATATATATAGCACACCTTAAATTCCTAATTATAATGCATAAAACAAAAACAAGATTATATTTATTGTTAAAGTGTTTCACAAACGTTCCATGAAATCCTTGTGGATTTTAAGAAGGAGGGGGGCAGGGAAAAAGTAAACATTGCCTTTAAAGTTGTCTATGTGCAAATATGCTTATTTCAAAATGTTCTGTATAATAAGAAATTAAAGTCAAACGAACTATTATTTTTTTTCGCTGTGTGTGTGACTGTGACTAGTTGTCAGTTTCAAAAAATAAGTTATTTGACATTTTTCAAAACCCTGAAAGTAGATAAAAAAAATCCAAAATAACAAAGGCTGCCTTTACTGACCCGGCAAGGACCAAAGTTAGGGAAGCTAGGGAAAAACGAAACGAGGTTTACCTTTTCTGACACATTGTTTTCCCCAGCGGGGATTTTCGTAGATATATTTAAAAATGTTTTCGCCTTTGTATTGAAAACTTCAGCTTTTAAAATTATTTTTAAATTATATATGAAATTTTAGAGTTATAAAAGTATTGAAAATTCAATTATATTAAAAGATAGTTTTTTAGAAAGGCGTGCAACTTTTGGTTTGTGGGGACTTCTAGGGATTTTATGAACTTGTTTACTTTCACATTCCTTCTCAAGTGAAAGAATCGAATCGCTCCGCTCTGCCTCTCGTCTTTCGCCGAGAACGCCATGTTTCTGAAGTAAAAAGCTTTATCATCAAGATAAAAGGTAAGATTATTTTTATACATTATTTCAATAAGTTTATTACAGTTAGTTAAAATTACTTCTCATCATTCTACGGGACAGATTTATATTTAAGCTAAAGCAATGCAATCATGTATCGATGAGGAACTTTCGGCATGAATAGGCTTAATAGGCCTGCATTGCTTAAGCCCGAGAAGAGACAGATATTAAGATATTTCATTAAATTAGTTCTACATTTAATGTTAAATTTTGTAACAAATAAGTTAAGCAAATTGAAGATTAAAAATTATAAATAAAATTCATACAATATGATACTTAAAACACCCTAAAAAATTAGATTCAATTCAAATAAAATTGAAATAAATCTTAGACTTCTACCATTTTTAATTGAAAATATTTGAATTGCAGATTTTGTATTATGTTTATGAAAATTGTACATAAAATTTCCTAGTTTTACATTTGAAGTTGAATTTTTAAATATACATTCAATAAAGATGTGGGACAATATTTACCTAGAACAACTGTTGAAAATTAAGCTGCACAACAGGTTAGGGAATGAAAAAGCAGACAATCTTACATTCATGCCAATTCTGTAAAATTCTTTATTTTTCATATAAAAATGTGTTATTTAAAAGGGTTTGTTTATACATTATTTTACTGTGCTGCACAGTAAATTGAATTTGTACATATTTATACTAGCATCTAGCATGTATATCTCAATGCTGATTTTAAAAGGCTAATTTTCTAAAAATGTCTGTGCGTATGTTGAAATGCTTTTAAATACTCCTTTAAGTTCTGTAAAACTTGAAAGAATTTTTTCATCTTTTGCATTCATCCATTCTAAGTTGAGAAACCATTTGCAGCAACCTAATCCTACTGCTAAAAAACTTTTGTTATACCAGGTTGCAATGTAGTAAGAAAAATAAGGATTTTAATGAAATTTTTAAATACAGTTATTATTGTGTATTACAGTAGACTCTCTCAAATCCGCACAGATTAAAACCACAGGTTGTGCGGATTTTAGAATTTTACAGATTTCTGCTCATGCTTTGTTTACTTTTTAAGCAGTAGTTTGAATGTAATAATGCAATCAAAATTGTAATGAATGCGTACAATATGAAAATATGAAAATATTTAAGTAAAGTAATAAATTAAGACAACAAAAATTAAGATAATTTTTAAAATGATTAAATTATTAAGAGCAAGGATCAAGTAAATGATTAATAGTATATAATTAAATATGCATAATATATATGAGATACATTTTTCTTGCATTATTAGAATGAAACTTCCCTCATGAAGGTACCCTACTAATTCACATTCAAAATAACAAGGAAGATTTATTTCAGGTTTAGCCAGACTTAATAACTGAAAAAGCTTGATTAATACATAATATCAGCAATATCTTGATATATATATGTAACGATATCGCGCGAGCGTTCCGGACTTGTATAGGGTAGTCGCAGCCCATTCACTTCGCGGCATGTGTCCGTACAGAGATGTAAGTCAATCTTGGGGTGTCATACTTGTATGGTGTCATACTTGTAATGGAGTCGAGAACCTTTTGGTAGACCGAACTTATTTATTTGGTGCTCCATCTTACAGTCCGTTTCGCGAGTCCGGTCGGAGGTCCTCGAGCCCGTTACGTTGATCATGCTAAGAGTACATGGCCGTAGGTTTGACAGGCTTCTCAAATCTGCAAATTCTCTCGTTTTTGGCGCGGGTTTTAGTTAATATCTTGGGGCTTGTCATATTTTCCAGCAGAGGGCAGAGTTGTAAAATTGGGAGGAACATTTCTTTAATTGATTCATTAGCTTTTGATTGATTGCCCGGGCTCTGATGCAAGACATGGGCTTGGCCGGCCCGGGAATCGGCTAACCACAACTGAATGAGAATATTCCGAACGTCAACATTTTTACTCTTAAAGATCGTCCGAAAATGATATCTGAAAGTAATAAGATGTATTGCCGGGAAACAAACTTACAAGGGGAGAAACTGGTTTTAGAATAAGATTTAAAGTTAGGAGAAGGAAACTTCGGATTTTAATTTAAATTTTTGAAATTTAATTTGAATTTTGAGTTTTAAAAGGGTTTTTATCCTTTCATATCCCCCCTCCAAGAAGAGGTCCACCAGATTCGCCTGCAAATCTGGGGGGACTCACCCAGAAAATGGTGAATACAAAATTAGATAAGAAAGAATTTAATTGTGCAATGCTACTGAGTAAGGTTAACGTTAAAGTTAAGTCTAAAGTAAAATGCAAAGTAAATATAATGTTAAAGTAAAGTTTGCTAAGACGTGAGGGCTGAATTTTGCTGCTGGAAAACATATTTAAAATTTAACTTTGAGTTGTAAACTTTAAGGAAAAAATTTAGGATTTTAAGTTTTTATTCCAAAATATCTAAGTTTGGAATACGGCTCTCGGGACAACCTGACCGAACTTTACATAATATTTGAAAAATTTAATGACATAAAATATAAGAAAACCATAAAATATAAAGGAAAAGCTGAAAAAAATAACAATAATAATAATATAAGAAATACATGAGAAAACACAATAATAAAATAATATAGTTTAAGTATTGACCATAATTTTCTTGTTTCGAAGTCCTCTGGTCAAGGAGTTTGTGCTTTTTTGTTAAAGTCTTTAAGCACAAGATTCCACATTTTTATATAAAATTAAATTCTTTAAAAATATAAATTTATGCACAAATATAATATTGGAAATTACAAATAAACATTTGAAAAATTTAAAAATAAATTTCTTTTATATAATTATTAAGAAAACAATATGAGTACTTTTCATGTCTTTTTAAAAGACAAGTCCTGTATTGAGTCTTTTGTGACATGAATTGTTATGTTTCCACAATATTTGAAATGATATCATTAAAAATATAAAAGTACACTGATACATGATGACTGGGTAAAATATGTTTTATGCATAAAATATACAAATAGTATTCAAAAGAAAAATAATGTACAGAAAAATATAAAAATATTCAACTTAGAGAAATACTTACAAATGTGAACCTATGAAAAAGTTGAACATTTCCTCACTTTTTATTTCAAAATGTGAAAATATTAAAAATATGTTGAAATAAAAATATTGAAATAAGTATGAAAATAAAGAAAAATACTATATTGAAGTCTATTTACATGGGAGACTACTTGCAAGGTAAGTAGTATTTATCCTAAACCGTTGAAGGTTTTAGCAAATCCTAAACCATTGAAGGTTTTAGCAATCCTAAACCTCAGAGAGGTTTTAGCAAAAATTTAAAAGAAAGAAAAATGAGCTTTATGTTTATTTTTTGTGTGAAGATGCAGTTTACCTGTAAGCAATGATGTTTACTATTTTGCAGACTGAGGTATTTATTTCCCTCAGTGGCATTAATAAATCCAAGTCATAATTTAATAAACTACATCTACATCTCACTGTTAGCTCATAAAAATTTTCTATTCTAAACAAGTAAAAGTCAAAAATCATTTTTCCTTAAAAATTAAGGCCAGAACGCTTTGAGTTTTCCTTGCTAGTTTTTACACAAATAGTAAAAATCTTTTAATTTTTAAGTGTTTTACTACTGGCTAAGGAAAAAAAATTAATAAATAAAACAGAAAAATAAAATAAGTAAAACAAACAAAAAAAATAATAAAATAATAGACCCTGGTCCAAACAAGTAGGACTATGACATAGCTTTTGAAGCGCATAGCAATCTGTTAACAAATTTTTTAATGGTATTTTATCTTTTGTTTATTGCCCGGACATTTGTCTTATCAACAGTTGCCACCTTTGCCCAGATTGCACAAGTCACTGAATCCCGTTTGTCTGTAGAGGGCTGTTTTCGGTGGAAGTTACTTTAAAAAAAATATTTTGTTTAAAGACTTACTGGGGTGGAACCATGTTCATCTTTAAAAATGGAATATGTGGATTTAGACACTATTGGATTTACCACGGTTAAAGTGGGGTTACCACGGTCATGTCTAGACCTATGATTGAAAATATAGAAAATATTTTGAACATGGTGGGGTCGGGACCTTCACCTGTTTTCTAAAAGTGACAGGGGTTAAATACCTGCTCATATTTTTTCTGAAATGGTAAGGACGTGACCTTCCATTTTGTCTCTTAAAAGTGGTTGGGGTAGCCAACTCACTTGACTCTAATATGGAATGGGATTTATTATTAAAAAAATACTGGATAAAAATACTAAAAATTCAAAATTCAAATATTAAAATATAACATAATATAAAATGTAATATTAAACTATACAAAAAAAATATAAAATGAGTAATGATGTGCATAAAATTTATATATAAAAAGAAATACTTGCAAAACCAACTGAGCTTTTCTCATTATCCACAAATAAAAACTCTCATCTACACAAAGATGATTAAAATATGGATTAAAATAAAATAACACACAAACTGTCTTAACTTACTATTTACACACATGTAGAAATTTCAGGATGCTCATCTCTATTTATAAAAATTATTAATGGAACAGGACGCTAAATATTCGCACATATTCAATTTCACGTTTATTATTTGACAGTTTTCTGTTTAAAAATATGTAACTAGTTCGATTAACTTATTCACAGTATGCAAAAACATTAAAATAAAATCAATTTACTTTTTGGTGATCGCACGTATGCGTCACTTGCTGAATAAGAAAACAAAACTACTGCTATTTTCGTTTTTTGCGATTTTAACGCGCATTTAGAATGTCAATCCCAAATTTTCCTAGATTTAATAACAACTTTAAATCCCGCAAGAAATGAAAATAAAGCTAATAAAAATTTTTAAATAATAAATTTGAATTTGCTTAAAGTCTTTAAAATCCCTTTAATACAGTACCCATATTTTAAATATACTACTTTGACTTCATGAATGCTGTCAAAATTTTAAAATTTACACATTGATAACAGTAATTTTTTGTTTTCTTTTTCATTCGAAAATAATTCTCACTAAGAACTTTTTCATTCCTTCTTTAGCATTTTCGGCAATAAATTTCGTCGTCGATATTTTAAGTAAAATATAATAATAAAACTAAATAAAACATTGTTTAAGGTAACACAACTGAGTTCTTATAATGAAAATATTTCATAAAATAAATACTGCTAAGAGAAATCTGGAGTTTTACTTAATTACTTTTAATGCAAAAATTACGCTCTTTTTCTCTTTTTTTCCTCAACTTTTAACTTAAAAACATCACTCTGAAATAAAAATAAATAAAAAGAAACATACCTGTGAATTAGATTATCCCAAGAATTTTTACAAAAACAAATAAACTCTAATAATAAAACACTGATTAATGACTTTTTTTTTATTTCAAGTAACTTTTAACGATAAAGAACTAAATAAAACACTTTTCTGGTCCTCGTTTCTCAATTATTCATCCGCTGAAAAAGGAAAAATAAATAAGTTTCTACAATCCAACGATGAGTGAGTCATTTGCTAACACGAAGATCGAAAGAGTTAGTCGCGAACTTTGGCCTTGAAAAGTTCTGACCCAGTTTTTCACTCTGCTGATTAACGAAATCCAAATAATGAAGAACTTTGAGTTTGAATCGCCTTTAGGATGCATAAACACGAAACCACAGCTGTAATTAAATAGAAGTTTTAAAAGTGCAGTGTGTGCAGTTCCAATGAAGTATGAAGTTCTTTAACACAGTCATTCTAGAAAGATTATCTATCAAAAGCATTTAGTTCTAGATAAAAGTTCCTTTTCCCAAAGATAGTAAGATTTTTCTTTTTTGAAAACAGTTTATGCGGTTATTAAAAATACATTTGACTGGGATGTTGTGGTCTTTCTGAAAACTACGATGATACGTAGTGCATAATTTTTCTCGGCACTGATATCATTTCTTTTCTTTTCACAGTCGTTCGATGATTCGGTTATCATTTGCACGTAATATGAACAGTCCTTTACAGCCTTCTGTTAATCATTTACGAAAAGCGACATCGGAAATATCCTATTTTTCCCATTCGTTGACGTTCATTCAAGAGATTATTCGGACAGAGCACAAAACGATCCGGGAAAAGCACGATTGATACCTTATGATCTTCCAGTACTTGATTGAAACTTAGAGCACAAATTTTTCGAAGTTTAGAAGGATCTTCTTTTCTTTTATCGCTGTAGTCATATTTTTTCGTGGTAGACGCGCGTACCGGAGCTGTAAAAGGGGTCGAGAGCAGTTCACTTGCCAGCGGGATTTTCCAAGCAGGTGACCTTCATCCTACCAACTTTAAAATGTAACGATATCGCGCGAGCGTTCCGGACTTGTATAGGGTAGTCGCAGCCTGTTCACTTCGCGGCATGTGTCCGTACAGAGATGTAAGTCAATCTTGGGGTGTCATACTTGTATAATAAATGGAGTCGAGAACCTTTTGGTAGACCGAACTTATTTATTTGGTGCTCCATCTTACAGTCCGTTTCGCGAGTCCGGTCGGAGGTCCTCGAGCCCGTTACGTTGATTATGTTAAGAGTGCTACATGGCCGTAGGTTTGACAGGCTTCTCAAATCTGCAAATTCTCCCGTTTATGCTCGGGTTTTAGTTAATATCTTGGGGCTTGTCATATTTTCCAGCAGAAGGCAGAGTTGTAAAATTGGGAGGAACATTTCTTTAATTGGTTCATTAGCTTTTGATTGATTGCCCGGGCTCAGATGCAAGACCTGGGCTTGGCCGGCCCGGGAATCGGCTAACCACAACTGAATGAGAATATTCCGAACGTCAGCATTTTTACTCTTAAAGATCGTCCGAAAATGATATCTGAAAGTAATAAGATGTATTGCCGGGAAACAAACTTACAAGGGAAGAAACTGGTTTTAGAATGAGATTTAAAGTTAGGAGAAAGAAACTTCGGATTTTAATTTAAATTTTTGAAATGTAATTTGAATTTTGAGTTTTAAAAGGGTTTTTATCCTTTCATATATATATATATATATATATTTCAGAAATAAATTTATACTTCCATCATAAAAAAGCATGAGTTCAGTCATATTAACGAGAATTACATATTGAAATATGAACAGAATGATATAAAAATAAAAAAAGTGTGTAGGGGAGACCGTGGGGAATGGCACCACCCGGGGTTACGCCGCCACCCCGCCTTGTTTAAAAACTAAGTGCAGTTTGTGATAGTGAATGTGCCTGCACTATAGCGGCCAACAATAGAAACAGTGCCTAAATTGAGAGTGATTTTCCTACACGTCGTTCGTTTGTTCTGGTGAAAAATTTGGTTTTCTTCTAGTTGCTTCTTATTTTTGAGCTTCCAATGAGTAGAGATAAGCACCTTTTATTGTAACTTTAGGTATTAAAGACAATATTAACCGTAATCTACATGCATTCGCCGACATATTGATGCAATGTGTTGAACAAGTTTGATTCTGCTTTGCTCGAAGATTTCCACCATATTGTCCTCTCGGGGTAATGCCGCCACCATATCGGGTGAGAAATGGCCTCATTTGAATGTAGTGGAGCCAATTCAGCAGAAATTTATATTTGTGACTTTTTCAATTTGAGTTAAATTGTAACTGAAATATTACTTTTGCATTCTAAATTGATTTCTAAATATTTTCAGTATGTTATGTGTTTCCTAGTATGCATTTAATGCATTTACTATGTCATTAAAGAGTGGCGTCATTACCCCGATACAGTGGCGGAATTACCCCAGTATCCTGGGTAATCCCGCCACTGTGCAGAGGATGAAAGAAGTTTTTTTTTATGGGTGCTTATGTTATAGATATAATTAAGGTTAAATTTATACAGATACTAAAGATCATGATTCAGCTTTAGAATTTTTACCGTTTAAAAATAAACATTTTTTATAGGTGAAAAGTTTTAAATTCCCTTAAGGTGTCGCCATTCCCCCGGCCTCCCCTAATTTTGTCCCTACATCTGAATTGAAAGTTTCATTGTTTACATCTGCAATGATGTGTGAATTTTAGGCATTTGTAGGTTTTTTAGGGTTGCAGATTTAAGTGAGTCTACTACTTACCTTAATAAAATTGATGTAAATTAAAGCACTGTCTTTTATTAGTTTCATTCTGCCTGCTGTTGGTAAATGATCTAAATACTATTTACTACTAGTTTCAGAAGTCTAATTAATTAAAAAAATATGCTAGTTAAATTGAAATGGATAACTTTTAATTGATTTTGTATATTTTGGACAAATTTCTTTTCTCGAAGCAGCCAATGATTGAAAAGCTTTAGGCAGGTGTGCGATTTTGGCAAGAATAGCAGTTTCTTCCGCTTGGAAGAAACTAATTTCTTCCATTTTGGAAGAAACTTGCTTGAAATTTGAAGAAAATGTTGTTTTTTTCCATTTTGGAAGAAACTTTCCAATCCTGAAATCCAAATTTAATATGAATTAGCTGTAAACCAACTTTTAGGTAGATTTAGTATGAAATACTACCTATTAGGATCGTTCCTATGTTGGAATTTTTGAAAACTTTTTGCAGATCTACACCGATCATGACCCCTAGAACCCAAAACCACCCTCGGTAAAAAACTTTATATATCTATCTATCTATGTATCTATCTATCTATCTATCTATATATATATATATATATATATATATATATCACTTTCTTCTGGACACGGTAGCATTCGTAATTCTGCACCAATCTCTTCCAAACTGATACATAAAATCAATGGGCATAAAATCTTGGTCGAGTTAAAACTCGTCAAAAGCAGACAGATAAAACTGTTAAAGTGGATTTATATCTAATAATTATTTAGCTTTTGTTGGTGAAATTAGTATACTTAACTTCGAAATCTACCTCTGCCTGTAGGCCGGGCCGGCAGGAATTTTTTTTTAAAGTACTGTCTTTTTTTAAGTGGTCAAAACTCAAAACCAAAAAAAGCCAGCCGGCTTTTTGGGGCTTGGCTAAAAGCTGGCAACCCGGCTTTGGAAAGAGAATATTTTAATACTTTTATCTTCCCCTTTTTCTTTAACAGTGAATGTTCAGTTTGTTAACTTCCTTCATTACTTATATTACTTTACTACTTATAAAATGTTTTGTTTTGTGAATAGAAAATTTGTTCTTGCAAGTTGCTATGTTCTACTAACATAATTGAATTGCATAAGAAAATTAGTACATTCAAATTTTGTTTAGTAATAGTACTTTATTATTTTTGTGAAAAAAAGGTACTTTTCGGTTAGCCGGGCACCAGTGTTATATATACATATAGGATAGATGTGCCAGTAATGGGCACCCCTTGAGGTTTTTGGTTCATAAAATAATAACTAATAAATACTTAGCTTTAATTATTTTTTTGTATATAATTCCCTCTTGCATGTTTTATAAAACTGTGTTATTGTTGACACTTTTAATCAAACCAACCCAGCTAAAAATGAACTGCAGTTTTTCTACAGAAGTGGAGTATTTTTTAGGTTTTTCTATAGTCAACTATAGATTTTCTGTAGTGCAATCTCGACTGTAAAAATACTTTAGAAATTCTGTGGCTAATGTGGCGTAATTTTGTAGTACTTTATTTCAAAAATACTCAGTGCTATTAACTTCAAAAATTCTATAGTTTATGTGAAGTCATCATAAACTTTTAAAATAATGAGATTTTGCGTCTGTAGTAATGAAGTAATTTTATCTCATAATTTTACCAGTTCGTCTTTTTCTCTTAGTGTTTAATTATTTTAGTTGTCCGAAAGGAATAAATTTTATTTTGTGTTAATCAGAGAAAAAGAAAATTTAGTTAAAATTAAATTTCAAAGTCCGAAAGAGAATGCCGTCCTCGGGTTACAGCTCCGCCCCCCCCCCCCCCAAAAAAAAATGAACTCTTTTTAACCTGACTTTAAGATAAAGTTTAAATACATAAACATGAAAAAAAATCGACCGAAAATTAACTACCAAAAGTGAGATATAGGGGGGTGAATCTCTCCCCCAACAGAAACTTCTTAGTTTCTGTTTAATTTTAAGTTATTCGGAATAAATAAATTTTACTATATTTTTCAAAATCGGAGAAAATAAGATATTTCCGTTAATTAAATTTCAGACTTCAGGGATGGCAATGGGCCTTCCACCCCCCCACCCCACCCCTCCTTAACGGAATTTTTTTTATTTCTTTTATTTTAAAATACTGAAAAAGAATGAATTTTACTATGCATTTCATAAAAAAAGAAAATTTAATTACTTAAATTTCAAAACCCAGGGAAGGGAAATGGCTTTTTTCTCCTATCCCCCCTTCCCCCGCTCAACTGATATTTCTGATATACTGCTTCTCTTTTATTTTAAGTTTCTGAATATAAATAAATTTTACTATGTACAAAATCGGAGAAAAAGAAAATTCAGTTACATATCTGTTTCAAAATCCAGGAGCAACAATGACTCCCCTAGGCTCCCCTCTTTTAACGGAAAATTTTGGTTACCTTAATTTTTAAGTTACTCGCAAAGAATAAATTTTACTATGTTTTTCAAAACAGGAGAGAAAAAATTGGGTTACTTAAATTGAAATATCTAGGGAGAGGTAATTGGTCTCCTATGCCACCTTCCCCTAAACGGAAATTCTTGTTTCCTTTTTTTTAAGTTACTCGAAAAAAAATAAATTCTTCTATGTTTTCAAAATAGGAAAAAAAGAAAATTTAGTGTATACAATTTCAAAATACAGGGAAGGGCAATGGGCCTCCTATACCGTTCCCTCAACTGAAACTTTTTAGTTCCTCTTTTAATTTAAGTTAGTCGAATTAAATAAATTTCACTATTTCAAAACCGGTAGAAAAAAAAATTAGTTACTTATATTTTAAAATCCTGGGAGGAACAAATGACTGTTCTATAACCCCCACCCCGCCGCCTCCTGACGGAAAATTCTTGGTTTCTTTTTTTTAGTCACTCGCAAAGAATAAATTTTATTATGTTTTTCAAAATAAGAAAATAAAATTAGTTACTTACTTCAAAATCTAGGGAGGGGTAGTTGCTCTCCTATGCCCCCCTCCTCCCCTAAACGGAAAATTCCAGCTTCCCTTTTTTTAAACATACTCGAAAGGAATAAATTCTACTGTGTTTTTCAAAAGCAGAATTTTTTTTTTTTACTTTAATTTCAAAATCCAATGAGGAGGCATCCCCCCCCCTTTTTTTTCTTTTTCATAGCACACCCGGACCCGGATTTACTAAATGCACAATTTGCCCTTCTCCCCGAAAATACATGACTCACAGTTCGTATGAAAATTACTTCTACTTTATAAAAACGAATGAAAAATAAATAATTCTTATTAAATATTTTATTTTAAATTTACATTGGAATATTTGATTATTGTTCACGCAGCTGAGGCTGCATTTCTGACTAAATAAATATTTATTATTTAAGTTAATTTTTAATTATAATTGATTTAATAATTATTAATAATATTTATAATTAATAATTATTGATATTTAATATAATATTAATTATATATTACATAATATGAATAATATAATTTAAATAATTAGTAATTATTATTTATAATTAATAATTATTAATAATATATAATAAATTAATATTATTTAAATAATATTTTTTATTCTAAATTCTGTCCGGGATGCAGATACATTTTGCGCTGTTAGCGAAACGAGATTGACCAATCAGAAGCTCACATTTCGCGAACTTTTCCCTGTTTTAAGGAAGCAAGCTTCCTGATTGGTCGATCTCGTTTCGCTAACAGCGAAAAATCTATCTGGATTCCGGCGGATGAAGCAGTAGTGCTCGTACAACTCAACTTTCGATCTAGGCGGAATGCTTTATTTACAATACATGTGACTCGCGATTCGACCTTCGTCTTTTTTTCATAGCCCCTTTTGTTCGTATTATGCTTTCGCGTTAATTATTATTATTATTATTTTTAAATGAATGTCAATAACCATAACATTGCGAATATTATGTACCGAGCTAATTTTTTAAAGAACTGACACCATGCCCGTTCGGTTTTTGCGTTCGTATAGGGTAGATGCACCAGTTTTGGCCACATTGGATCAATTTGTCTAATATTTAGCCTGTGAATTAATGCTAACAAATAATAGGCATTCTTACATTTTAAGCAAACTCTCTTTTATCATTTACAATATCATTTGTTTATTTTTTGATAAAATATGACTTGCAAAAAAAAATAAATGTGTGAGACTGTAGTGTGTGCTTACATGTATTAAGATTTTTGCTTAGCTGACGAGTTTTCAGAATCTTTCAACATTAGGCACTTATTGGGTTCTATTTGTTCTGAAACAAATTGCTATTAGGTTTTATGAGGTAAGCTTTCTCTCTACTGCAATTTTACATTTAATTTAATTATTTTAACAGTTTAATGGGGGTGGCCAAAACTGGTGCATTAAATTTGCTATATGTACCAGTTATGGCCATGGGGGTGGCCAAAAAGGGTACAACATTATGTTCCACTTTTGGCCACATGATTCATTATAGAGGGAATTTTAGACATTTAATAAATTTAAGAACATCTGGAAAAATCAATTTAATTTTGTTTTATATAGTAATGGCTTCAATAATAATAATAATAGAAAAAGCAAGGCTAATGGCAGTTCTTATAAAAGAAATTTTGTTATTCTCTGTCCAATAGATAATTCACTTTAGAAAGAAGGACATTGTGCTAGTCACTAAAGAATGACATTGCTAAAGAAAATAGAGTATTGTGTTTAGTATCAATAAAGCAAAAGGGAAGGCGATATGTAACTTTTAGATATGATAAATAAACTAAAACATAAATTTTGAAAGATTTTACAACTTATAAATTAAAAAGTTCAATAAAATTATAGCATGATTTAACTGCTTGTATTTTTCCTAAAGAAATGAAGAAGTTCCATAATTTTTGCAATATTTCAGGCACACGGATTTAGAAATACTAAATATTGTGAAAATCTTTACTAGAGATATCTAAATACAAGTAAGAATGTATTTCACATTATTTAAAAAAAACAGGATTCTTTTACCAAGTTTAAAAGAGATTCTGTGCTATTAAAAAATGGCCTAGAGGGAACACTGCTGTAAGATAGGAAGTAAAATTAAGGCCATTCAAAATGTAATGCCAGTACTACAAGCTAGCAAAGTTTTGGAGTAACCCGTTCTTGCCTTTGCAGGACGGACACTACTTTTCTCTAATAATGTTGAATCTCAAGTAGTAGATCTAGGTACTAGGAATTGAAGTTAAAAATCAATTAGAAAAGTGGATTTTAGATATTGTCAGAATACTATTTCCTATAAAAATGGAATAACTTTTAAGATTCTGCTCAGAAAATTGTAGCCGGCAAGATAGAAACTCCATTTCAAGATGGAAGACCAGGTATGAAATGGTATGATTTGCTTCTGAAATCACACCCTAAAATAACTTGCAAAGAAGCAAGGTATTTAAATAAGGCACAAGCTAATATAAATCAAAAGATGATTTCATAACTTTTTGATGAATATCAAACAAAAATCAGAAAATGTTTTCGAGAAATATAACTCTTTGATGAAGATTCAAGTGTTCTAAACAAGCCACAATCCATGAATAATTATAAAACTGATTAAATAGTTAATCTTTATGTCCTATAGGTACTGTTGTCCCTTTTATTAATCAAATTCAAATGTATTTTTTGTTTTTTAATTGAAATTTTCTGTTAAAATCAACATAAGTATATTTTATTTGATGTTTTTATCAATTCATAAAGAAATTTGCAAAATTCTCTTAATATAGCAAGCAAATATATGTGTGGTAAAATAGATGTTGCATAAAAATGCTTTATTTTTACTTATTATCAATTAAAATGTTTGTTAAACTACATGATATTGGAGTGGCCAAAACTGGTGCATAGAGATGGCCAAAACTGGTGTAGGGGTGGCCAAAACTGGTACAAATTGGAATAAATTACTTGATGAGTTATTACTCACAATCTAAAATATTTTGTAGAAAGTCATTATAGTTAACAGAAAGACAATTAAATTTACTAACGAATGATGTTATTATGATTTAATATGCTTCAATCGATCAAGAAATGTAAAATTTCTATTTCAAATTTTCTCTAAATGTGGCCAAAACTGGTACATCTACCCTACTATTTTTTAAATCTGACTTGTCCGTATAATACTTTGATTATTCTTTTAGAATGTATATTTAAGATTGCTAAATTATGCACTGAGCTTGATCTCTCTTTTTGAAAGGACTATTATACTTCCAAAAAAGTGGGCCCTTTTTAAAAAATTCGGATATACTATTCAACAGTAGAAAATAAAAGTCGCACCAATAAAATTTTTCGGAGGAGGATTTGTAGGTGCAAGATACTATTTATATGTATATTTTTTGGTTTTTCTTTAAAGAATAATAGAGGTGTAGCTGATTAAAAGCTAGTTAGTGTAAATTTAAGTAACTTATTGTTACTACAGAGGAAAAGAGTTCAATAATCTAAGTTTTTTATTGAATAGTTTTTTTTTTTGTGTGTATTGTTCGGGTTATTTAATGTAACTTTTCAAGTAGTGCTGCTGGTTTTAAACATTTTAAAACAATGTGCATGACTTATTAAATTTTCGAATAAAATTAAATTTTAAAAGTAAACAGAAAAAGTATGTTTTCAGACAATGCAAAAATCTTACATTTTTTTTTTTTTTTTTTTTTTTAAATCTGCCTACCCTCAACTGCTGCTGAAGATTAAACTTGAAGCCACAGCGGTTGTCCAATGGCCTGGAACTAACCCTTCCCACTTTTCAATGTTTTTAATTTAAGTAATTTTTCTTTTAAATTTGTCTGGTAACTTCTTTTTAAAAAAATTCTGCCTCCAGTCGAGTGGTCATTATTGATTAGAGTGTGTGCATGAATGTTTCTTCCTTAGTATACACTAGTACTTGGTATTCGATGCTCAGAAATTCTGCAAAGCAGCACTCAATAGACTGCCGTGTTTACTTGTGTAATAGTCTCACCCCTGATTTGAAGCAGAAAAAATCGTCAAACTATTTTCTTTTCATGAATTGAATGGATGAAAAAATTATGAAAGATCAACGTTTGGAAGAAAAGGTCTTGAGCATTGCTCAAAAAAACAGCCATGCTGGTACTTGATAGTTTCCGAAGACATTTTGTTGATGATGTAAAGAAAAAACTTTCAGAAGGCAAAACAGATCTTGTGATAATTCCCGGAGGAGTCACAGAGATTCTGCAAGACAATATAAGACGAGTATATGGATATTGGATAATCAATGGGAACAACAAGAAAATTCCCAGTGGAAAAGTAAGGCGCCCATCCCTGGAACTAATGTGTAGTTGGACATTACAAAGCTTGACTTTAATGACAAGCGATATAATTTCCAAAAAAATTTAAGAAGATTGGGTATCTTTGATGCTTTGGACGAAAGCGAAGATGACATTTTATGGAATGACGGAGATTCTTCAGACACCGACTCTCTTTACAATAGTGATACTGAAACCTTTAGTAAAAGAAATTTATTATAATTTTTTGTTTAAATTTTCACAAAGATTATTATTTGTAAATTTTACATCTATAAAAATATTACCATAAAAAGAAAATGGTATTTAATAAACATCATAATCTGGAAACATTTGGTAAGTTACTAATTTTATTATGTGTTTTTTTATACCAGTAATGTTTCAGCATTTCAGTGTACAATATTATGCAGTAGATTTCTCCGCATAATAGTTGCACCTAGACTTTCACAATAAAAATTTGGCAAAAAAAAGTGCAACTATTATGAGAGTAAACACAGTACTATACAGTATGAAGTCGATTTTTGCAAAGAATCTCCACTACTTACTTAAGAGGTTACTTCACTCACATGAAAACGCCTGCCCTGTAATATTAATCTTATAAGAAATTTTTTTTAAAGTATCTCATTTGCATTTCCATATTTTGAAATTATTCTGTATGCCAGCTGAGGTCGATCTTTACAACAGCCGTTTTTTACTTTTTTGATTTTGTTTGCAGGTTTTTTTTCTGAGGCTATTTTTGTCTGAAAAAGATTAACGTCCTCATAAAAAAAAAAAAGTGTATTTTAGAGATCGTCTTTAGTTACCCAATGCAAACTTTTGTTTGCATGCTTTTGCATGGGAATGCAAACGAGATATTTAAAAAAAAATCTCCAAAAGATTAAGATTAGAAAGTGCATGTACTTGCATGGGCACAGATGTCACATACGGGCGGGGTTTTTTTCCGACGCCAGTTTGCAGGAAGTTCAAGACTGGCAGCGGTCGTCACAGATTTTCTTTTCTGTTTTGCATATTCTTTTTCATCAAGCCATTACTTTGCTTCATATTATTTTTAGCTCTTTATTATTTAATACAAAAAGTTGAGATTATTATTAATAACAATTCATAAAATACCTAAAAACACTACAGGTAAGTGATTGTTTGATTAATTAATGCTTCAATTGTTAAAATTTTGCAATATTTTTTATGACTGATTTGTGAATTTAGTATTTTCATTCTGTGACAGAGTCACAAAACTTGCATTTTTTTCCATGTCTGACTGAAAAAAATAATTAACTTTTGATCTGCGACTGATTGATGAATTTTGAGATATTTTCATACAACTGACTGACAAATTTTGCAAATTTTCTTTCGACGGAAAGATATGACATTTGTTCCCCCTTAAATTACTTATAATCTTGACATTAATGTAAACATTACCCTTAATCTCAGATTCATCTGATGTAAACAAACAGCCATTATTTGTGACATTGGTTGTAGATTTGTCCCCAAATCACTAATTTATAGGCATTTTAGAATTTTTTCAATTAATAATATAGAATTGTGTTTGCTTGATGTTTATATATGAAATTATCTAAAAATTAGGGAGCTTCACATTACTTTTCTCCTCAAGTGGGCACACCTAGAAAATAGTGTCAGAATGAACAAAGTAATAACTGTTCTTATGACGTAATTTTCTTTGAAAAAGTTTTGTTATGTGCAATTTTATTTAAGGAAGTTTTGGGATTTTTTGTAAAGAAAAATTATATGTGACATTTATCGTACTTTATGAAATTCATATTTTCAAACTTGCATTGATAATTTCAGTTCTGTTCAATTTAAAAAAATTGACGTATTTATGTTTGCTCTGTTTTTTTTTTTTTTAAATTGTACTGAAATCTATCGGAAAAATTTGAGTAAAATATTTTTATAAATGTCATCCTTCAATTTAAGTATAATACATTATTAGCATTATATCTATGTATGTGTATATATATATATATATATGATGTGGGAACGCTGCATCTCCTGACTGAATTTATCCCTGTGCATTTGTTATGGTGAATGCTTTTCATTATGGGTGTTCTCAAATCCAAAGAGGCAATTTTATGACATATGTTTTAAATTATTTTTGTTTGGAAACGCATGAAACTAGCAGGTGTTTGTGTTCAGAAACTATGCAATCGAAAGATGTTTTCAGACGTTTTATTTTACTGCAGAAACGCGGAATTCTGCTTTTTCAGCATTGAATTTTATTATTCCTGGGATCGATGCAAATATGCATTAAAATTTGTTAACATTTTTAATGGGGGAAGGGTTGTAGTGGGAGTGTAGGAAATATAACAAAAACGTGACTACGAACCGCACCAAATTGAGCACAATTGTCAAAGGATCATGGAAAAAATGCAATTAATGTCAAAGAATTATGGGGAAAATGCGATTTTCGTCAAAGGATTACAGGAAAAAATGCGACTCCCGTCAAAGGATCGCTGGGAAACGCAATTTTCGTCAAAGGATCGCTGGGAAACGCAATTTTCGTCAAAGGATCGCTGGGAAACACAATTTTCGTCAAAGGATCGCTGGGAAACACAATTTTCGTCAAAGGATCGCTGGGAAACGCAATTTTCGTCAAAGGATCGCTGGGAAACGCAATTTTCGTCAAAGGATTGCCGTAAAAATGAGATTTTCATTAAAGGATCACGAAAAAGACACGATTTCCATCAAAGAATTGCAAAAAAAACATGATTTTTGCCAATAGATCGTGTAAAATATGCAAGTTTATTCAAAAGGTCGTGCAAAATGCTCGAATTTCATCAAAAGATCGTGTAATATGCGAATTTCTTCGAAGGGTCGTGGGAAAAACGTGAATTTCGCCAAAGAATCACAAAAAAATATGATTTTTGTCAAATGATCGCAGAAAAAATGCAAATGTCGTTAAAAGATCGTGGAAAACATGCGAATTTCTTCGAAGGATCTTGCAAAAAAATGTGATTTTCGCCAAAGGATCGTGTAAAATATGCGAATTTTGTCGAAAGACCATGTAATATGCGAATTTCTTTGAAAGGTCACAGAAAAAACAAGAATTTTGTCAAAGAATCGCGAAAAAATGCGTATTTCGTCAAATAATAGTGTAAAATATGTGAATTTCTTCGAAAGATCGTGCGAAATATGCAAATTTTGTCGAAAGATCGGGTAATATGCAAATTTCTTTGAGAGGTCGTGGAAAAAACGTGAATTTCGCCAAAGAATCACAAAAAAATATGATTTTTGTCAAATGATCGCAGAAAAAATGCAAATGTCGTTAAAAGATCGTGGAAAACATGCAAATTTCTTCGAAGGATCTTGTAAAAAAAATGTGATTTTCGCCAAAGGATCGTGTAAAATATGCGAATTTTGTCAAAAGACCATATAATATGCGAATTTCTTTGAAAGGTCACAGAAAAAACAAGAATTTTGTCAAAGAATCGCGAAAAAATGTGATTTTTGTCAAATGATTGCGAAAAAAATGCATATTTCGTCAAATGATCGTGTAAAATATGTGAATTTCTTCGAAAGATCATGCAAAATATGCAAATTTCTTCGAAAGATTGTGTAATAATGCAAATTTCTTTGAAAGGTCGTAGAAAACTGCGATTTTTGCCAAAGGATCGTGTAAAATAAGTGAATTTCTTCAAAAGGTCGTGCGAAATATGTGTATTTCCTCGAAAGATTGTGTAATATGCAAATTTCTTGCCACTTATTCATGTTATGTACCTACGATGACCCTCCCTTTACATTCACACCAGGGGGGGGGGGTACTTTTCTAAATTTTGCTGACATGCATCATGTGACATATCTTTGGAAAGGTGTGTGGCTGCTTATTTGTATTAGCACCTTCGTGTCCCTCTCCCCACCTGCCCCTCCCCCGTGGGAGGGCATTTTTCTAAATTTTGCCATAGCCCCTCGTGTGACATATCATTGAAAAGGCCTGTGACTGCTTAATCATTTTATGCACTTCTGGTGCTCTGCCCACCACTTTGCCCCCCCTTGGGGGGTACTTTCCTAAATTTTGCTAACACCTGTCATGTCACATATTGTTGGAATGGCCTGTAACTGCTGAATCATTTTATGCACTTCCGGTACTCCTCCCCCACCCCCCACTTTGCCCCCCCAGGGGTGTACTTTACTAAATTTTCCCGACACCCGTCATGTGACATATCGTTCGAAAGACCCTTGGCTGCTTAATCATTTTATGCACTTCCGGTACTCCGCCCACTACTTTGCCCCCTGGGGGGCACTTTCCTAAATTTTTCCGACACCCGTCATGTGACATATCGTTGGAAAGGCCTGTGACCGCTTAATCATTTTATGCACTTCCAGTACCCCGCCCACCACTTTGCCCCCCAGGGGGGGCACTTTACTAAATTTTGCAGATACCCATCATGTAACATATCGTTGGAAAGACCTGTGACTGCTTAATCATTTTATGCACTTCGGTACCACACCCACCACTTTGCCCCCCATGGGGGCACTTTACTAAATTTTCCCGACACCTGTCATGTAACATATCGTTGGAAAGGCCTTTGGCTGCTTAATCATTTTATGTACTTTCGGTACTCTGCCCGCTGCTTTGCCCCCCTAGGGGGGGCACTTTCCTAAAATTTTCTGACACTAATCATGTGACATATCGTTGGAATGGCCTGTAACCGCTTAATCATTTTATGCACTTCCGGTACTCCTCCCCCACCCCCCACTTTGCCCCCCCCAGTGGTGTACTTTACTAAATTTTCCCGACACCCATCATGTGACATATCGTTCGAAAGGCCCTTGGCTGCTTAATCATTTTATGCTCTTCCGGTACTCCGCCCACTACTTTGCCCCCCTCGGGGGCACTTTCCTAAATTTTTGCGACACCCATCATGTGACATATCGTTGGTAAGGCCTGTGACCGCTTAATCATTTTATGCATTTCTGGTGCTCCATCCACTACTTCCCCCCCCTTTGGAGGGCACTTTCCTACATTTTGCCGACACCCAAACCTGTGACCGCTTAATCATTTTATATACTTCCACTGCTCCGTGCACTACTTTGCCCCCCTTAGGGCACTTTCCTCAGGGAGGCAAAGTGGATACTCATTAAAAAAAATACTACATTTTTGAGGTCGATATACTACAAAAAAACTGCAGTTGGAGAACTGCGGTGATTTGGCCGATTCCACTACAGAATTTTTGCGGTCAATAAAACTGCGAAATTTCTGCAGAATTTTTAATATTGATATAACTATAAATTTTCTGTAGAATTTTTGTGGTCAATACAACTGCTAAATTACTGCAGTTAGTAAACTGCGGTAATTTTGTAGTTCTATTGACCGCAAAAAATCTGTAGTGGAATCGGCCAAATCACCGCAGTTTTCCAACTGCGGTTTTTTTGTAGAATTTCTGCAGTTCATTTTTAGCTGGGAATCGGGAAGCAGAAAATAACGTTTCAAAGTTTTGCTGTTTTTCTGTCAAAATCATGATGAAGAGGCTAAGAGCTGGCTTCATTTAATTAATTTATATATATTATTTATTTTCTTGCAAAATTTGAATGTTTTTGTTTGAGTAGCAATAGAAAAACTTAGAATTTTATATACTAATGGGAAAAAAGCATAATTAGTACAGGAAGGGATTTCCCCTCCCCCTCCTGCCTTAACCTATCATAAAATTTGCTGTGAATTTCAGAATTTTTTTTCTTTTTTTTTTACTCAGAATCGTCCCTGCTATAGGGATAACTTTGACTAAATTCACGTTTATTCCGCGATCCTTTGACGAAATTTGCTTTTTTTTCATGATCCCTTTTCCGAAACTCGAGTTATTTTCCACGATCCTTTGCCGAAATTTGCGTTTTTACGCGATCCTTTGATGAAATTTGCGTTTTTACGCGATCCTTTGATAAAATTTGCGTTTTAACACGATCCTTTGATGAAATTTGCATTTTTTTGCGATCCTTTGATGAATTTCACATTTTTTTTCGCAATGAAATTCGCTTTTTTCCATGATCTTTTGCCGAAATTCACGTTGTTTTCCGTGATCCTTTGACGAAATTCGCGTTTCGAACTGATGACCGACTTTTCATAATTTTCGGAAAATTTGGACCAGAATCACTTCTAAATTCGCCAATTGGTCACGGAAAATAGCGTGAAACTTGTCAACTAATATCGCGGAAAAAATAGTGGAATTTATCTATCGGTCACAGAAAAAAAACTTAAATTTTAACGATCTTTCGCGGTAAAAAATTCACAACATGTGTCAATCGGTCGCTCAAAAATACCACGAAATTCGCTAAGCATTTGCGGGAGTTGATCGTAGTTTTAAAATGCAAACTTTCCAGAAAAGGGTGAAATTTTTTGTCGGGAACTTTTGCCTATGATATTCTTTTGGGAGGGATTTTAAAATTCTGGGCCTGAAATTCAAGCCCTGTGTTCAGAAAATTGTAGCCTTCAAGATGGAAGACCAGACATGAAATGGTACGATTTCGTTATGAAATCACACCCTAAAATAACTTGCAAAGAAGCAGTATACATTAATAAGGTACTCACATCGTTTACATTCGCCCTCCCGTCTCCCCTCTGAACTTTCCCTATAAGGTTTACTTTAAGTTTTTTGGATTGCTGAACCCAAATTTTTAACTTCCCCCCAAAATTCTCCTCCCCCTCCCAGCAATTCCCCCAAAATAGTTGTTTTTAAATTAAATTTTTTATTGTTTTAGGGGAAATGTGTGTAGAAATTCAGAAAGTAGACAAAATTTGCAACAAATAGGATATATGAAATTATCACGTAGGATAAACGGGGAGAGGGGGGGGGGGTGGAGTCTGCCTCGGAACTTTCCTCGCGCGCTGTTCTCAAAAACCAAGTATTTTCAAAAAATCATTTTTTTTTGGGGGGGGGGGTTGCCGGGTGAAATTTTGGTGGTAAGTTACAAATTTGGATTCAGCGACCCAAAAAACAAAGTTAGTCGAAATCCAAAACTAGCATTAACTTTGCCAAGTAAAATCCCCAAATGCCTGAATTTGCATAACTTAGTACACGTAGCGCCGCAGTGCATGTTCAGAGGCAGCCCTCCCTCTTCCCGTTTATCCTACGACATAATGTCATATATCCTATTTGCAAATTTTGTCTACTTTCTGAATTTCTACATACTTTTCCCCTAAAACAATAAAAAAATTAATTTAAAAAGAACTATTTTGCATTGGATTGTGGGGGGAGAATTTTGGGGGGAAGTTAAAAATTCGGATTCAGCGACCCAAAAAAGTAAACCTTATAGGGAAAGTTCAGAGGAGAGACGGGAGGGCGAATGTAAACGATGTGAGTTGTTAAGTGGAACTGCGCAACTTAGTCCACGCAGCACCGCGGCGCATGTTCGGAGGCAGATCCCTCCCCTCCCCATTCATCCTACGTCATATATCTTATTTGTTTCAAATTTTATCTACTTTCTGAATTTCTAGATACTTTTTCCCTAAAACAATACAAAAATTTATTTTTTCTATAAAAACCTTTTTTGGGGGCATTTTACCAAAATTTGGGGGTTTGCCAGGAGAAATTTAGGTCGGAAGTTAAAAATTTGGATTCAGCGACCCAAAAAACATATAGTAAGCCTTTTTCCAGAACGACCATGAATTTTGCTAGGTAGACCCCCTATACGGTCTCTATTGCCTGGACTGCTATATAACTCTTTGATGAAGATTCAAGTGTTCTAAACAATCCACAATTCATGGATAATTATAAAACTGATTAAATAGTTAATCTTTATGTCCTATAAGGCACTGTTGTCCCTTTTATGAATCAAATTCAAATATATATTTTGTTTTTTAATTGAAATTTTCAGTTAAAATAAACATAAGTATATTTTACTTAATGTTTTTATCAAGAAATTTGCAAAATTCTCTTAATGCAGCAAATAAATGTGTGGTAAAAGAGATGTTGCATGCTTTATTTTTACTTGTTATCAATTAAAATGTTTGTTAAATTACATGATAACGGAATGACCAAAACTGGTGCATAGAGATGGCCATAACGGGTGTAGGGATGGCCAAAACTGGTACAAATTGAAATAAATTACGTAATGAGTTATTGCTCACTCTTCCTAAACAGATCCCTGCTGATGTAGTAGTTATATAGATCTAGTTAGTTTCTTTGAGTAGACATTGTTTAACGTGTGAGTTCTGAAATTTATTAAAGTAGTCCAAGGGTTATTAGTTGAAAATTGTGGTATCACAATTTAAGGACTATACAAAGCAAAGCCTGTGAAACACATAATCTAATGCACAACTTTGTACTTAATTTCAGTATACTATTAAAACATTTCTTAGTATTAATTTTCTTATAAATTTTATATAAGTTTAGGTTATTTAAGTTCTAAATAAGTGCAAATACAATAGCATTATAAATAAGAATATTTTTTTTATGGCATGTTTAAAGTTCTTCTCAAATCCAAAATAATTGAAGAAAAAAAAACTAATTCTATGGCTATAAATGCCCAATTTTATATTTTTCAAATTCCTAGCTGAACATGATAAATACTTAATATTGTAACTTTTATTTTCAATAATTTTAGGGGAGTGCAATGATTGTAAATCAATTCAGAGAGGCTTGTGCACCTTACTCAGCTCTTTTGGCATTCAAGCAAAGGTAAATATACTTGTCAATTTTCTGTATTTATAATGTCAATAGAATTTTTTGCATGTAAAAATGGAAATGCACTGTCACTATTGTATTATATCATAGGCTAACAAGGGTGGAGAAATTCATCATTTTAGTTGCCACTGGCGCATAATGATCAGTAAATGAATTTTCTGACAGGATGAGTGAATTTTTAGTTAGTCTTTGAAAACTGCAACCTATAGAGATATGCCAAAAACTTTTTTTTTTTTACTAGTTAACTATATTTTGCAACTTTCCAAATTACTGCGATGTAAACATGATACTAAGTTTTATCCTATATTAAACTTTCCTCTGTAGTATATATTTCTTAATTTTATAGAAAAATGAAAATGCATTGTAGTAACAGTAATTATTTTTGCAGCCGCACAAATTTTGACATAACAATTTTCAGCTGTATGTTGCATCTTGGTGGCTGGTAAGATTTACTAGAAATTCCACACGCCTGGCTATTGGTGAACTTTTGAACTCTTTACCATGTTTGCTGAATTTAAATGTACACTTTTTGACCATTTTTTACACTTATACAGTTAGAATACTTATTCTTTACACTCTTTTCCAAAATTTCTCTCAAGCTTTCATTTTTCTTTCCTTAAATTATAAATTAAATTTGCTTTAAATAAGGATAAATATATTAAAATACTAAAATGTAGGTGGAATATTTATTATTGTTACAGTAACGAGTTCAGTTTCATTGTCAAAACACAAAGCTATGTTTATGTATGTTACAATTTTTTTTATCTCTACATGCAGTCAGTTCTTTGTTCAAAGGTTTTATTTTAACATTCGTTTTGTGTAGTTTCTCATAGGCAGGCATAGTTATTTTCTATATTTTCTCAGAAAGCTACTTTTTTAGATGGACATTTTATGTATTTCCAAGATAGATTGAGAAATTATAGTAAAAATATGAAAGGAGAGAAAAAAGCTAAATTGCATGTTTGATATATAATATTACCGCTTTTTACCTGTGATTCCCAATTTTACCAAGTATTTCTTAAAATCTTTCACAAGATGATTGTTCTGAAACTATTAGGGAATTTTCTTCTTGTGTGTATAAGCAGTAATTAGTGTTACCTCTAGAATAAAAGGGCAGCAATGCAGGAATATCTGTATTACTAGAAAGTAACTAACACTGTCACCACTGCTTTTTTTTGTAACCGGAGGTCTTTTTTCGTTAACATTATGAAAAATGCTGCATGTAAAAATATGGAAATCGGTCGTATTATAAAGAAATATTTCATAAACACGCTGATGCAGACAGTTTTCAAACCGAGGAATTATTTTAAGAGATATTTAACCCTTTAAGCGTCCTGGAGAATTTCCCTTTCATGTATAACGATTCATAAAATAGTAGCTATGCAAAGTATTGATATGAGAATTTTTGTTTGATAACCTTGCATATTTATTTATCTTATTCACTTCAAAAAATTAGCTTTAATATCAATTTTGTGTTAAATCAGACTTCGATTCCAAAAGTTACGTGACGGAAAAACCCGGATAGGACGCTTAAACGGATTTAATGTTAATGTTGGTCAAAATCGTTCCATTAAAAAAAATTATAGGAGCAAAAACTATACATAAGAAATTGAATCATTTTTAGATCATTTTATACATTAGAAGTTCCCAATGTGCAGACTGCATTTATTTTTTTTTAATTTGATTCCTTTTTTGAGGTTTTATTTCCATTTTTAATTCAATTTTTCAGCATTTTGAGAAATATTTTCTACATATTTTAGTAATGAGTGTTATTTTAAATTGTTGGAAATTTTAAAAACCATGGAAAGAATGTTTCCTTCAAATTAAAAATTTATTTACACATGGCTATTATAAACAGAAAAAAACTTTCAAATTAGTATTAAATGATTAAGTATTAAAAGTAGGAAAATATTGAAAATGATATCATTGAAATATATTTACACTTGGATTTTAAAAGAGAAAGAAAATGTTAAAATAAAAAAATTCATTATTATGCGTTAAAAGTCATAAATGGAGAACATTACTTCATATTTAAAATGGCCAAATATTAATGCAAAACAGTTTAAATTAAAAAATATATTTGCATGAGACATTTATTTCATATTTTGAAATAATCTTTTCAAGTATTGTTGTAAATTCTAAGACAGTGCAGATAATATTTCCTTTCTTACAAAAAAGGTATTTTCACGTGGATATTAATAGGATTAAATGATTACGTGTTAAAAGCAGGAAAATATTGAAAATTGCGTCATAAGCAGACTGTATAAAACCAAAAAATTTTCCGCGCACATAAATATTGGATCAAAAACTTTCTGCAAATTAATTTAATGTTTAATAAAATAACGTGTTATATAACTTTGCCGGTATGAATAAAAAACAGTAGTTTTAAAATAATTACCATTTAAATTAAAAAGTAATAATTACAGAATAATTATGTTGACTAAAAAAATAATAAAGCTAAAAATCCGTGATAAGAAGGGTGAATTCTTATCAGTTATTTTGCCAATGCATTTAGAAACAGCCCAATCCTTAATATTGTGACCTCTTCTCACAAAATGCCAGTCACTCTGTTCACAGAAATAATGGACATTGCTTCTGAAACAACTGAATCACATTTTGTAAGAAGAGGTCCATTCACAGGTATAGGTGAAAACTAGGAAATTGAGTTAGTAACCAGTGGCCGGTAGACTCAGTTTCATTAGTGGCCACTTTTTAAAGTTGGTGGCCACTATGTTTCAAACTTTCTTGACATCTAGATAAACTATAATCGTTGTATATATACGCATTTTCTATAAATCAGAGTTTTATACCAGACAACTATCCGTGATAAGAATAGGGAAGCAATCGAAATTCAAGAAAATTACACATTAAAACCACAAAATCTATTATCATATTGATTTTCTTTAGAATATATTTTTAGATTATTTGTATATGTTCATAAACACTATTATCAATCAAATTACTATTACTTTCTTTATATAAAAAATAACTAAATCAAAATTCCAACAGTTAGGTGTATACAATAAAAAAATAATCGAATAAAACACAATAAAATGTTATTTGTATTTTATTTAATAAGTAAATGTGTTATTAACATAATACACACATTAATTACATACAGCTGAAATCTAAGCTGGTGAGTGTATTTCACAGGATTAAACAATATCTCTTGAAAAAAAAAATAATCTAACTGGTGAGCATGTGGCAGGAGTCAAAATATTGAAAATACTGCAATGTTCTTAAAACACGCTTGCATCCGGTGATAAAAAAAAAGGATAAATTATTTGAAATGCATGTGGAATCAAAGCTGATGAATATATTTTGCAGAATAAAACTGTATTTCTTGAAAAAATAATCCAACTGAAGGGCAATGGCAAAAAGGCGAAATATTGAAAATACAGCTAAATCACTGTAATCTATCTGCTTGCATCCGGTAGAAAATGAATTAACCAGTTTGCTAATTAGATGTAATCAAAGAAGAGATGCATATTTCTATGAAAAAAGCTATATTTCACTTGGCGATCGATAACAGATTTTTTATGGTCACTTGGCGAGAGGCGACTAGGGTGGCGATCGATAGCCGATTTTTTAATCACCACTTTTAAAACTTTAATCGCCACGTGGCGAGTGGCGACCGCCAATTTTCACCTATATTTACAGGTATCACCATTAAAGAGACCGATGAGTTTTTATTGCGGCCCTTTGACGAAATTCTTGTTTTTTCCGAGATCATTTGGCGAAATTTCCGTTTTTGACGAAATTTGTGTTTTTTTCGCGATTCTTTGACGAAATTTGCGCTTTTTTAGCGATCTTTAGGCAAAATGTGCCTTTTTTCTCCTATCCTTTGACGAAATTCACACTTATTTCGCGTTTTTTTCGCGATCCTTTGACGAAATTAGTTTTTTTTTCGCAGTTCTTTGACGAAATTTGCATTCTTTTCGCGGTCTTTTGACAAAATTCGTGCTTTTTCCGCTATGCTTTCACGAAATTCGTTTTTTCCTGCACTTTTTGGACGAAATTTGCCTTTTTCTGTGATTCTTTGGCGAAATTCGCCTTTTTCGCGATCCTTTGACAAAATTCGCGATTTTTCGAAATTCATTTTTTTCCTGCGTTTCTTTGACGTAATTCGCGGTTTTTCTGCGATTCTTTTCCAAAATTATTTTTTTTCCACGAATCTTTACCGAAATTCATGTTTCTTCCGTGGTCCTTTGACGAAATTCGCGTCTCTTCCGCGATTTTTTGACAAAAGTGGTTATTTTTTCTGCGAACGCTTGATGGAATTGGTTTATTTTCGGCGACTATTTGTTGAAATCCGCAATATATTTCTGTGATATTCTTTTATGCCTGAATTTTCGGACTGATGGCCGATTTTTTTAATTTTCGAAACCGAATGCCTAAAATTTTCGGAAAATTCGGAACAGAATCGCCCCTGGCAAACAATAAATAAATCGTACATAAAAGTGGGGAACATTTTTAGTTTTTTGGTTTAAAAAAAATACAAAAAAAATTACGTTTTTTTTCTAAGAAAATTTCCGCAAAATTTCGAATTTTGCAGAAAATTTTCCGTGCGTGCGTGCGTCTATATTATACAACTCTGGTCATAAGAATACATTTACACTTGAATTTTAAAAGAGAAAGAAAATTTTAAAAGAAATTCATTACTATGCTTTAAGTCATATTACATTACATTAGCTTATTTTCAAATTTTTAACTAATTTTTTTTTTATCAAAGACAAAAACAGCCATTGTATCTTTTAACAGCTGTTGATTTGGTCTTAAAAATCTGCAATCGATGGAAAACAAATAGAAACCCGTTCACAGAAAGATTGCCGCTGTTTTTTTAAATTGTAATTCAATTTTTTTAAAGCCGATCAAATTAGAGTCCTTTTAGAATCTGGGAAGTTTAAACGGGGGTTGGCGAGTGTAGCTCTTTGGGGGCAGAGCCCCCTAGTTTAATAAAAGAAAGGGAGGGGCAATACTGTCCTGTTCAAAAACATATTTTGAATTGATCTGCTTAGAATTTATCGTAGAATTTTGTGATATTTTCTCAAACGACTGGAAAATTTCACAACATAGTTTCAGGATTTGTCTCTGCGGCTTATTGGTGAAACTTTTTTTTTATGCAACTTCTATATGAGTCCCCCCCCCCTTTTTTTAATTACCTTTTGCTCTTGCAACTGATTGACAAATTCCTTTTTTCTTTTTTTTTATAATAGATTGGTGGATTTTAACTTTTTTTTTATAATAGATTGGTGGATGTTAACTTTTTTTTTCCTTTTAGAACCAATAGACAAATTTCATCTTGGCCGATTGACAAAATTCACATTTTTTTTTCTACGGACGATGATGTATCTTGAGAGGAAATTAACCAAAAGGATATGTCAAAAAGAGTAGTAGGTACAGACCATTGGGTGCATGGTTTTGAAAGGGGTCGTCGGGCGCTTAAAATAGCAAAAAAGGGCTGCCAGCTGTTGTACCCTGTCAAATTGGCTTAGAGTCAACACTAGTAGTGTTTTTCTTCAGTTAACTGTTTATTTTTTTTTTAAATATCATTTCTTATTACGTAATTTCTGAGCTGTAATCCGCAGATCAATCAATCATGTTTCGACCCATAAATATTATTTAATAATTGGAGTTAAATATTTATCATGATTCATTAAGTTACATTTTGTGAAAATAAGATTTCATCTCTGTAGCAGAAACTGTGCAGCACGGCAGCAGTGCTGCAGATTATTTTAGACCTTGCAGATTAATTTACCAGCTTAAAAATAAATATTGGCTTTAAAAGTTCACTAAAAATTTACTTTGTTTTTATAGTTGTGTTTCTTAGTGCATTTTCTTTGTAAAATGCAACTTTTGCATATATTATGGGTTACTGTAAGTATTTATGGTAGTAGCTTGGTTCACCATTGTTTGGTCGCATATAAATTTTAGTTTACTGCTGACAGACACCGAAAATTCTGCTACTGGGGATTTCAGGAAAGAAACATAATTGTTTGACCACAGATTATAGGCCAGAAATTACATACATATAGATGCAATTTGTTGATAAGAATAATCATTGTTGGGCAGTTAACAAAAAGTTCTGAAATCAATTCTGGGTCTTTGTACAGAGAATTGCTTTAGAATTTACCAAACCCAAAAATATTTTTAAGGGTCCTAAAAGCTGTGACGCAATAAAGTGCATATGTAGAATTATTATTATTAGTCGGTTTTATCTCTTATAATTCATTTGTTTCAAATGTATAAATATGTATAAAGTTGCAATTTTAAAAACATTTTTAACATTAACAATTTTTTTTAAAAGTATATTTAAATTTTTATTGAGTTATACCCATTATTAAACCTAATAGCATATTAGTCAGCACGCTACAGGTTGAATGTTCGACTCCCAGCATGCAAAGGTAACTTGGCGTTTTCATTCCTTTGCGGCCGATAAAATGAGTACCAAGCTATTTGGAACTAAACACTGAAGTTTTTGCATTAGTCTGTCCACCTGACCGGGACATGTGCTGTATAGCCCCTTAGGCACCAGGGTCAAGTAAACAGGGATGGGCACTCACTGTAGACCCTCCTTATTGGATCATAAAGTCACAGGTTTAGTTTTATACTCATTCTTATTCATTACTTTTTACTTCAAATATTTCATTATAAATTTAAATATGTATTTTTTAAAAATTTTAAAGATTTTTTTTTTTTTTTTTTTTTTTTTTACCAATGAAATATTTGAAGAATATATTTTAAGTTAGCATTCAATTTTACGCATTACATAATAATTTTTATTTAATCAGTTTTATTATACATATTTCATTTGTAAAAATATTTTAGCTTTTATAATATTGTGGAAATTCATATTTTAAGCTATTTTTCTGTTTTACTCTTGATTAATGTTAATTATTCAATACTGTGTTTGACTTTGTCTATATACTTTTTTTTCCATAAAAATTAAAACAAACTTTCTTTTTTTATGTAGTATATCTGTATAATAAGTGCTATAAGGTAACATCTGCTGGTTCTTTGCAAGTTTTATTTATTTTAATTTCTGAATAAATCTGCTTATTAAAAATGTTTATTTTGTTTACTGAAAGTGAACATTATTAAGTAACAAAATTTTAACTTTTAACAAAATAATTCTATAGCTGAGTAATTTTTTTTATATGTTCATGTATTAAAGACTAGTGAGTATTTTGCAATCATTAGTGTACTAAAAAAATGGTTGCTGACCTGGAATTTAATTAAAAGAATAAGGGAGGGCACATTGTTCTCAAAAGGTACTCTTTGTGTCCAGTTCAAAAAACATACTTCGAACTGGTTTTCCTGTTATCAGTAGAATTCTGTGATACTTTCATGGACGATTGCTGAATTTTGTGATATATTCCTTCAACCAATGAACAAATTTCACAACATCTTCTGGCAACTGATAGACGGATTTCATTATATCCCCCCCACACAAAGTTAGCACGTACAACCAAGTGACTAAATTTGCAAATTTTTTCCCAGCAATTGACTGATATCTCAGGATTTTTTTCCTCATGTTTATCAGATTTTGCATTATTTTTTGTGAATGGATTGCTGTTTCATCTGGCGACTGATTGACAAAATTTACGATTTTTTTCCAACATTCAATTGAAAAATTTTGTGATTTTTTTCCCCCATTCAATGATTTGACGAATTTTGGTCTGTTTTTCTGAGAATTGACCAATTTCGGAATTCTCTTTTCCTTGTGAGCAATCGACAAATTTCATTTTTTTTCCTGCGACCTATTAACGGATTTCGCATCTTCCTCGACAAATTTCACTTTTTCTTCCCTCTCGGCTGATTGACAAACTTCACAATTTTTTTCCTTACAGGCAATTGCCATATTTTGCTAGGAAATGAACCGAACGGGTACATAAAAAATTGCAGTAAAGGACTACCAGGTGCATAAAGTGGTTTGGAAAATGCCGTATGCTTATATTTTAAACAAAAAACTTGGTTAAAAACATGCATTTTCTAATTTTTTTAAAGTATTTTTATGTTAAGATATCCGAACAATACCTCATTTTTTCGATGAATATCTAGAATAATATTTCATATATGTAAATTTCAAAACTTGTCGTGGAAAAAAAGTTTTTTTTTTAATAAATTTTGTACAAGAGTTAGGCGTAATTGTGCAGGAGACAGGGTGTCTAGCCACATGGATAACCTGGAAAAGTCAGGGAAATTTGAAATTTCCGGGAAATATTCAGTAAAATTTCTTAAAACTAAGGATTTGAAATTGCAGTACCATAAAAATCTGACTTTGTTTTTCATAAATACTGTAAAGAGTATTTAAACCTGTTATTCAATTTCTTGTGTCTACTACCTTTCAGTCCTTTATAACTCATAGTTTCAATCAATACCACCTTCACTGAAACGTAATTTTGTAGAATTGATTAGATGATTCAATCTGCTTACTTAAGTTTGTTTCAGAACTGAACATTTGTTAGCTTAATAGTTGAATATTTATAATCCTTAAATAGGGTTAGTTTCAGAGCAGATATATTTCTTTTAAAAAGGTCTTTTTTGTACAATATATGTTAGAGCGATTTCTATGTAATTGTGACTACTGTGAGAAAGAATTTAATTCTGATTACACAAAATAGATGGAACCTGGTGCTAAAAGTATTCTGATTGGACAAAATAGATGGAACCTGGTGCTAAAAGTGTGTGTCTGCAAAACAGGGTTGTTTGGTTTAAACCACGCTGGTAAAGATCCATTGGTTTGCAAAAAAAAAAAAAAAACACGGAAAGCACAGTTCTATTATATAGTTACTGAACAACATTATCTGCTAGTTTAATGCATTTCCGAACAAAAATAAATTAAAACTTATGCAATAAATTTGCCCTTTCCGATTTGAGAACAACCTTAGAATAAAAAAGAAACTCAAGATATGAAGTCGAATAAAAGGACATTGAAAAATTGTGTGCTAGCGAAGCACATGTTTACTTTTAACTAAAATATGCAATAACATATATTTAAATCGTCTATTGCATAATCCAATCCACTATTTAGATCTGACAAAAAAAAATGGGGGGACAATCGAGATAAGGTTCGCTTGAGACATAATAGAAAAAAGTCTCATAAAAATGCCTAAAAAGATATATTATTAATTTTCAGTTTAGACATTTAAAAGTAATATGTATTATAACTTAGCTTAGAAAAAAAGCCTGAGTATTAAGTCTGATGGCTGTTTAAATGTGTTAGTGGATGGCAACTTTTATAAATATACTTTCCATTTTAAGATCAATGTTTTCAGTAGTCTAAAAATCTGGTAAATAGGTATTTCTGTTTATTAACTGTTGCCTTTTTTTTCTTTTTTTACCTGGCATTTTCGCAGGAGAAGTGTCAAATGGCAATACACAATACTTCTTGAAACATGTAAAGACTCTACTGCTAAATTCAAATCATTCCGGGAATTCTTTATAAAAAGCTTTACTTTCAATAAAAGATAATTATTCAGGTAGTAACTAACTAGTAGGTAGTATCAGGTAGGACTAACAGAAAATCAGATATCTCAGATGACAAATATTTCAAAGAAATTACTTTGAATAGCCATGGCATATTATATTTATGAAACTACACCATATATTTATTTATAGTATTAGTAATCAAAAGATTGTTTATTAAGATTTTCGAGGTATCAATGTTTCACTATGTAGAACATTTTATTCATGGAACATAAGACTTTTACCATAAATGTTTAAATTCCAAATGATTTCAATTTTCTACATAATTGATTGTAATTATTTAATTTTAATTTTTTTTAAATGAAGTTATATTACTTATATATCCAACAATGTTTGTTTTTATCAATAAATATGCATGTGTATGTAATAGGAAAATATATTTTTTTAAAACCCCGGTTTAAACCAAAAAAACCCGTGGTTTTGGTATTTTTGAAGAAAAAAAAACCCAGGTTTTTTACCAACCCTGCTGAAAAATGTAAGAAATATAGAGATGTCAAGCAATCATTAACCATGAAGTAAATATCTTGGTATTCGACAATTTGTACATTTTACAAAAAATCTTTTAAAAAACCAATAGTTTGTGCTTCAGAATCAATTGTGAAAGTTCTCTTCTCAAATTCACAACCTTTTAGACTTTTTGTGAGTAACATTACTAAATCTCGGTACCTGGAATTTTTTCTTTTTGGTATGGAAAACCTGGAAAAGTCAGGGAAATTTGTAGCTCAGCTGGAATAGACACCCTGAGAAGATGAAATTAAATTTTTGCTCTCTGTCATCAGAAGTGCATTTCTGTATGTGTGCATCTTTGCAAATGTGTTAAGGACTAACATTCAATAGGGTTTGGTTTTTGTTTTATCTATTGCCTTTTTAAAAAGGAAACTTAAAAATCTTCAGTTATGAACTTAGTTTTAAACAATTAAAATTGCAATTTATTAAAATGTATGAAAAAATGTTTTAAGCTGTTACTATAGCAGGAACTTTCATAGTCATTGAAAAAGAAATGATTGAATTTGTAAGAACTATTAATATTTATTCACTATTCAGCTATTTGTTATAATGTTTAAGCAATTTATTTAGCATTTTTCTAATGCTAATAACATTCAGTGTTAAAGTAATTAATAAAATGTGTATGTAATCTGAATTATAATGCAACTAATTTCACTTTTAGATGATACCCAAAACTGGCTAGGTTTTTAATATTGAATGTCTTTAAAACTAATCGTTAAAACTTTGTTCATTTATTAGTCTGGCAATGGCTCGCTAAACATTTTTTAAAGATATTTAGGCATAAATTCCTAATCATTTGCCTATTCTGGTTTTGCTCTGCAACAATGGCCTCCCCCCCCCCCCAAGTTCATAAAGTGCAGCACATTTTTTTAAATTAACAGTATTTAGAGTAAAATTTAATTCTGAGATAGTGTCAGCTTTATTGTTTCTTGCACTCTTTTATTTAACTTGATCTCTGTATCAAGATGAAATTTTGTATTCTATTTTTCCCTCACTTCCTGATATACTAAAATTAAAGAAACAATGTACATAGGCATGTTTCCAATGGCAATATAATATTTTTATATTTTTTTAACTTAATAATTTTAAAAGCAGTTTTTTGTTAGCCAGGTACAGGTAATAAATCACCAAATAATTTTTATAATTATAACGATTTATGAGTTACAAAAACAATTGAGTTAATTATGCTTCAAACCACGCTCTCCCTTCTGGTGGAACTGCAAGACCGAATTATTTCAAGTACTGGAAAACAGAAAATATAAGTGATAAATAGTAGTGTATCTCCATAATTTGATTTTTCAATATGATTTTTTAAAAACATTTGCATTTTGTTCTGCAAAACTAATTTTTTATTTCTTTTTTTTTTGTTTTGTTTTACAGAAAAATATGAAAATCTGGAAATAAAGTTCTTTAAGAAGATGGCTGTGGATTTTCAGCTCTTTTATCAACGTTTGTTGACTAATAGCACGATTCTAATAGGAATAATTTTACTTGTAATGTATTTGTAATAAATTTGATCAACTTGTAAATAAATTAAAAAATTATTTTTGTTTGCTTTACATTTCTGGTGAAAAATAAAATTGTGTGACAAAATGGCATTCAGTTCTAGTGTTTTAATATATTTATCTTTTGTGCCACGCTATACAAAAATCAAAAGTAAAATTTATGTAAATAGTTTTTTGCGTCATTGTATCCAAACTAAGTTAAATGTATGCAAATGGATAATATGACCAAAAAACTATTTACATAAATTTCACTTTTGATTTTTGTATAGCGTGGCACAAAAGATAAACCAATTTATTCAAATGAATACAATTCAGTGCATTATATAGATTCAATGAAAGTAATATATTCAACAGTGCATTTGAAAATGAAAAGTATTGTTTAGATGTGTAAATGTATTTAGCCAAAAGAAAATTTAAATTGAATTTTAAAACTAATCGTTTTAAGCAACATCAAGGCGTCACTTAAATTTTCATATCATATCTTTTAAAATTCATAATTCGAATTTATGAGATGTAAATGATAAAGCATTAATGAATAAATTTTGATATATATATATGTATAGGTAAATTAATAGCATTGCGTCACTCAAAATTTGATATCATTATTTTTAAGTTCCAAATTTAAAATTCTTAGAGCTAAAGATAAAGTGCTGCGTCACAAACTTTTAACCCGTTAAGGGGTTTTGTATTGATTAATTATACCCCAAAGAAATGATTGTAGTGAAGTGGCATATTTTCAACTATGATTTAAAGTACCAAATTACATAAATAATCTATCTTAAAAAATCGTTTTAAATTCTAATGATCAATAAAGTTAACATTTTCTCAGTTTACAAAAATAAAACTCCTGTGGTCTTGTATTTTATTTTTCAGTTGGATAATTAAAAGAAACATCCAGGTAAGAAATTCTCTGTAAAACATGGTACTATAAAAGCGTCGGATATAATTGCTATATAACAATTTTGAATCGAAATGCAGACAAACCTTATGATTGAGCTTGAAGAAACTAGTTAAAGAATTGCTCTTTTGGCTAGCATATGTTATACATTTTTTTAAAATACATTAAAGGGTTTGTTAACTCATATTAAATACTCACAAATACTCAAATTAACAAAACTGCAGTGCACTGTTTTTATTAAATAATATCACAAGAGCCGCTCATGGCTACTTCTCTCACAACAAAACATTCTATAAACTCACATAAACAAACGCAGACGATAAAAATTATTGCCAAAAATGCAAAGCATAAAAACGACCGAACATACCGGCCCCCGTTGAATGATTTTCATTCAACCACAATTATAATACATTATTACACTTTGAATTTTAAACAAATAATACAGCATGTACTAGTAAGCAATAAATCGACAAATTACAAAAGATAATAATCATTTTTCCATGGGTAACAGACAAATTTTTGAAATTGGTCTCTTGAAAACACCTCTTTGTGTTTTTATGTTTACCACTCTAATGATTCCATCATTACCTGGAAATAACTCTAAAATTTTACCTAGAAGCCAATTGCAAATAGCAACATTGATCTCCTTTATAATTACTAAATCGTTTATTTTAACATTTTCTTTCTCAAACATCCACTTTACTCTTTGTTGTAAGGAGCTCAAATAATCTTTGGACCATTTTTTCCAAAAACAATGAATCATTTTTGTTGTTCTTTCCCATATTTTTAGTTTAGAATCATGAACATTAGTTATTTCAGGTTCAACAATAGAATTGATTGGCCTACCAATAAGAAAGTGGCCAGGAGTCAAAGCGTTCAAATCATCTGGATCAGATGAGAAAGGCACAACAGGATGTGAATTTAGGATTCCTTCAATTTGTGTTATTACAGTCAAAAAGCCCTCGTAGGTTAATTTTGAATTTCCCATCACACGCTTCAGATGATATTTGAAGGATTTGACTCCTGCTTCCCAAAGGCCTCTAAAGTTTGGAGCCCTTGGTGGAATAAATTTCCAGTTAACACCCTCACTGTTCAAGTAACCAGACAAATTATCGTCAGGAATTCTAACTAAATTATGTAACCGTTTGAGTTTATTATTACTGCCTACAAAATTTTGAGCATTATCAGAAAAAGACAAGCAATTTTTCCTCTCCTAGCAAAAAACCTCTTTAAAGCTTCTATGAAAGCTTGTGAAGTTAATTCAGTAACAACCTCTAAATGGATTGCACGTGTTACAAAACAAATAAATATGGCTACATATACTTTATGATAAATTCCTTTACGTTGGTACTTATACTTTATGAGAAAAGACCCAGTGAAATCAACACCTGAACAATTAAATGGATAGTTCTCAGTTACTCTTTCTTTTGGTAAATTTCCCATGAACTGTTGACATGAGATGGGCTTCGCTTTAAAGCAAATAATACAATTATGAACTGTTTTTCTACATATTGCACGACCATTTAAAGGCCAAAACTTCTGCCTTAACTGAAAAAGTAAAGCTTGTGGACCTAAATGTAAATACCGTTTATGAAAGTATTCTACTATCCTTTGAGTAAGTTTACTTTTATTATGTAGTAAAATTGGAAATTTTTGGTTGGCATTTAAGTTACTGTTCGCTAATCTACCTCCTACTCTTAGAAGACCTTCTTTATCAAGAAATGGATGTAAGTTTTTTAACTGACTATCATGATTAATATTACCTGATTTTTGCAAGGATTTTATTTCCTTGTCAAAAAACTCACGTAGAACACTTTTTAACAAAAAACTTTCTGCTTTGTTGAGCTCTTCGAGGTCCAGAGGACCCTCCTTTTTTTCTTTTTTACAATTACTAAGGAACCTGAAAATAAATCCTAAAATACGAATTATTTTACAATAGTTATTACTTAAATCAATTATATCATGCACAAAAGAATTAATAGAAACTGTAAAAACAGATATGCTTTTAAAGTCACTTATATTAATATTTTTCAGTTCGTTTGAAAAGTCATTGGAATTAACTGCTGCAGGAATATTTGTATTGGGATAGTCTTTTTCCTTTAGGAACAATGGACCACTCCACCATAACTCATTTGATAATAGTTTATCAGGATTAGCTCCTCTTGTTAGAAGGTCAGCAGGGTTATGCTGAGATGGAACATGTCGCCACTGCATCCCTTGAGTTAGTTCTTGTATTGTAGAAATCCTATTCGCAACAAAAGTTTTTAGAACGTATGGTTCTTTTTTAATCCAGGATAATACTATCATGGAATCGGACCACAAGAAGATTTTGTTTACACTAATTTTGAGCGAAGAAATCACTCGTTTCATAAGCTTTGTCAATAAAACTGCTGCACAAAGCTCAAGTTTTGGAACAGTTAATTGCTTTAAGGGAGAAACTCTAGATTTACTTGTCACTAATTTTACAGACACTTGACCTGATTCTGTCACTGATTTGCAGTAAATTACCGCACCATAGGCTGCTTCAGATGCGTCGCTGAAACCATGCAACTCGATCATAATTGCATCTTTCAATAAAATACACCTACTAATCTCAAATTTATTAATTAATTGTAGGGTATCAGAAAACTCTCTCCATTCCTTAGCCTCTTTCTCGGTTAGCAAATCATCCCAATTTAATTGTAATAACCATAACTTCTGCATAAATATTTTTGCTTTAATTATAACAGGAGATACTAAACCTAAGGGATCGAATATACTTGATATAGTTGATAACACTTGTCTCTTAGTGACATTTACATCATTATGAATTGTAACATTGAAACTTAAACAATCTTTCTTCGATTTCCACAAAACACCTAACGCTTTAGATTCTTCTGAATCACCAAAGGGGTATATTTCGACATTTGTTTTACAAAGTTGTGGAGCATTACTGCACCATTTATGTAATAACATTCCTGCACTGTTTAAAATTTCTATTAATTGATTTTGGAGTTCTAATGCATAACTTAAAGAATCAGCTCCAGATAGAATATCATCCATATACATGTCTTCTCTCAGTACGGGTGCTGCTAAAGGAAACTTGCTTCCTTCATCCTTAGACAATTGAAGTAGTGTTCTCATGGCCAAAAAAGGTGCGCTAACAGTACCATAGGTAACTGTCGTTAATTCAAAATTTTTAATTGGCTCGTTAAGACCTTCCTTCCATAAGACTTTTTGCAGCTTCCTCTGATCTGGATGAATAGAGATTGCTCTATACATTTTTTGAATGTCTGCAGTGAAAGCGAGGATATATTTTCTAAATCTCAACATAATTGAGAATAAATCATCTTGTATTACACCTCCGTTATATTGAATAGAATTAAGTGAGTTTCCCTTAGTTGTTAAGGAAGACGCGTTAAATACAACTCTCATCAGTTTGTCATTAGACGTGAAGCAAACTGTACATGAGTCTCATTTGGTTGTTTAACAGCTTTTCTAAATTGCTCTAAGCAAAAATAAGGTGTAGGTTGAAATTCTTTTAACACTAATTCTTTTATTTTTGCATAATTCTCGATATCACTATCATGTAAGTAAGTTATTATGTTAGATGCTTTATCCCCTAATAAATTTAACAGAATTTCTGCTTTATATTGTTCTGGAACATTTTTAGTCTTAAAAGCTCGTTCTAAAGAAGAAAAGAAAAACCCCCATGCTTCAGGACGTATAGGAATTTTTACAGTCAAAGTTCGAATACTTTTTATCAATTGATCTATCGATTCTATTTTTATTTCACTTTCACTAATATTAGATTTAGCTTAAGATTTAATTTTAGCTAGTTCTAGTTCATTTTTTGATCTTTCAAGTTTCATTTTTTCCAGATCAAATTGCTTTTGCTCCTCATGTTTACGATTTTCAATTATATCGTTTTCTATATCTTTCACAAAATCTGGTTTATTTTTATACATTTCACTGTCTTCAATAATAACGCTTAAATCAGCAATTGTCATTTTTTCATTAACATTTAGATTTATTTCAGTGGCTATAAGCCTTAAATCCTCTTTTTTTGCACCTTTAAACATTGTTTAATATATGTATAACAGTAAAAATCACGTTCACTTACTTTTCTAATAATCCTTTGAGGAATTTCGTAGCACGGAACTCTTAGAACGTATCATTCATCTCGGCGTTTCACTCAACTTAAATTTTGATTTTAGAAGCTCGTTGAATTTAATCCCAGGCTGCTTCTGCGTTGCTCGGCGGACCATTTTATGTTAACTCATATTAAATACTCACAAATACTCAAAATAACAAAACTGCAGTGCACTGTTTTTATTAAATAATATCACAAGAGCCACTCATGGCTACTTCTCTCACAACAAAACATTCTATAAACTCACATAAACAAACGCAGACGATAAAAATTATTGCCAAAAATGCAAAGCATAAAAACGACCGAACAGGGTTTGTTATCAAATTTTCTTTGTTAACTGTAAATTTGGTTCTTGCAGCTGTTTAGGAATATCAACATTTATAAAAACTAAAGCAACCATAAAAAAGAAATATTTTTTAGGAGAATATGTCTCTATAAAAATATTTAAGGTTGAATATTGTTGAACGTTTATTTACTAACAGCAAATTTGAAATTTGTTCTCTTCAAAGGGGATGAGCAGATAACGCTCAGTTATGCCTCCATTGGAATTATCTTTTAAATGTTTTGATAAAATTTAGGATCTAAATGCATTTTGTTCGGTAAAATTTATTTTTTTAAAATTATTATTTGATTTTTAATAAAAATTGTTTTTAACTTAAGTGTATGTTAAAGTAAAACATGTATAAAAGTCAGGATGGTGTTATGTGAACATATTTAAAAAAATAAAATTTCCTAGACCTGTTCCAAATTTTACATAATATAATTTAATATATAATATGTGAAAACAGTTTATAGTATGAACTGTTTTCAGATAAACATTTCAAAACCAGTAAATTTAGATTCTAATTTTTATCAAAATATTTTTTAGAAGAAAAATTTTCTGTCCCCTCCCCCCCCTCCCCCACAAAAAATTATTTACTGAACTTTTGTGCGTGTGTGTGTGGGGGGGGGGGGGTTAAACAACATAATTCTGACCAGCTTCGGTCTAGTTTTCATCCATGATAACCAATAGCGGCATAGATGTGACTAGTTTCTGGCTTGCATTCATTAATGATGCCCATTGATGGCACAAATGTGGCTACCTTCCGGCTTGCATTCATTAATTATGCCCATTGATGGCATAAGTGTGTCTGACTTGTGGCTAGCTTTTATTTAAAATGACCCTTAATGGCATAGCTGTGGCAAGCTTTTATTCATGAATGCCATTAAATGTATAACTGTGGCCAGTTTGCGGCTAAATATCAGTTTTAGATGACCGTTAATGGTGCGTTTGTGGGCAACTTATTGTACTTGCGGCCAATTTCCTTCCGGCCTTATTGTGTCCGGCGTGACACTTTTTTTAAAGAGCCGTTACGGCCAATGATAGCGGGCCGATATTAGACACTTTTGGCCAAGGCAAACGTTGCCTTCAGTGGCCCATAAGTTGAGTATTTGTTGGGAGGAATCTAAAACCAAGGGACAGAGTTTAAAAAATAATAACAACCCTAAAAATGTGTGCAGGTTAATTTTTTGCTACATATTTATAGAAAACAATAGTTTCAGTTTCGGAAAAAATATACATCGAATTTTTTTTATTGAAGCAATTTTATACAGAAAGCTCCAAACTTAAAAATCAGCATCAGAGACACTGGACGGTATAGGAGGTTTCCTGGTATTTGGACCCCCAACATCATCCAAAGCTTATTTATCTCGTTAATAATGTTACGCAATCATGCAATGGAATGTTCCCCAGTATATGAAATTAAAAAAACACAAGAACATGTACTAAAATAACAATTATTATTCAGGGACATAAAAGTCAAAAGATTGTGTGAATGCCCCATATTTGTCTTGAAAAAAAAGAAAAAGTAGGAAAGAACTGGTTGGAATGACTGGAGTCAACATTAGTTAAGCAATTTAGATGCAAGAAAGATAAGAAATGTTAAATATACACTGAAGAGCAAAACCATTATGACCACTTACTTCCCAGATAGCAATTTAATTTTCGGAAAATCTGCAGCATTCTGGCTTTGAAAACCTGCAAAGTTGCAGCAAGCTCAGCACGACAAGACTGAAAGTTCATAACAAGACTGCAGCAAGATAACGCAAATGCCGAAGTCACCACACTTTAAACTTGCAGCTAACTTGTCGTGCAAGCTGAATTCATGCTATATCAAATTTATCGCAAATTAACGACAGACAAGTAATCAAAAATACTGCAAACATACAGCAAAGTAGTAATCTTTCCACGCCCCACTATCTGTTTACAACTGTTACACTGTAAGTTTAACCCCTTCGGAGGGGTCCATAGACCTGTTCAGGTCTATTGATTCGAACACACTGTCAGAAGGTGCATGCATCATTTTCATCACCATAAACAAGTTATGATAATATTTGTACTTTTCAATGAGTGCCTTTTTTGGTATTTGATGATTATAGCGTTTAGAAAAAGCGGTGCCAACCGAATAAAATTTCTGCAATTTCTGCGTATGTGCTGATTGTCTATTCTCTCAACATAGGGATTTTTTGGTATACCTTGCGGCAAATTTGCTGCAAATTTCTCAATTCAAATTTGTCACGGCAAGATAATGTCAGAAAAAAAATAAAACTTGCTGTTAGTGTTCATGCTATCTGGGTTAATAACACATTGTCCCACCTTCCAGCTGCATCCTGCCTTGGCATGGATATCACAAGTCCTTAAAGGATAGCTGGAGACATATTGTACCAGATGGTTCAAGCAGCAGTCTCACAAATCCGGAATAATCCGACATGGTGGTTTTTGATCTCTGAGTTGCCGTTCCATGACACCATAAATGAGCTTTAACGGATTAAGATCCGGTGGCTAGGACATTAAGTGGAATTACGTTCCTGAAACCACTCGAGCACAATTCGAGCTTTGTGACATGGAATGTTGGCCTGCTGGAAAGCTCCATTTTCAGTTGGGAAGACAGACTTCATGTAAAAGTGCAATGTGCAATGATGTGCACCTGAACATTCCGCAGTGATGTTTAGATTTTCCGTCGCTTTCATAGTCTTTTGCACCACAACTACGGGTTCCAAAGACACTCATGAGAACGTCATCTAAAGCTGAAAACTGCCACCACTTGCATCAGTGTTACCTGCTGTACATCGAGGGAGCAACAGTTCGCCTGGAATATAGGTTACCCTGACACGACCATCGACATGATGAATTATGAATTGTGAGTCATCCGACCAGGCATTTCTCTCCCAAAGATCCATGGTCCATTCACGAAGTTTCCGGGCTAAGTGTAGGCGAGGATGGCAATGACGCTTGGTCAACAGAAGCGCATGAGTGGGATGTCTGCTGCAAAGTCCCATATCCAACAGTATCCGCTGAACTGTGTGCTCCGAAACAATTCTACTTGGACTTGAATTGTATTGGGCTTTTAGCCGAGCCACTGTCTGGCGTTGTTTTTCTTTCACAAGTAGGACAGCCTCCGACATCCTCTTTTTCTCATCACGCGTGGATGTCCAACGCCATTGATGTCTACTGCTGGTTTCACCATCATTCATCCACTTTTCATACGCACTAACAACAGCAAGTCGCGAACAACCGATAAATAGTGAAATTTTAAAGATAGTCGTTCCGAGTCTGCCCTCTATCAAAGTTGTTTAAATCAACAGCCTTTCGCATCCCATGCACAAATAACCTCAAGAATGATTCCCCCAGACTTCCCAGCAGCAGTTAAATACCTGATCATGTGCCCTCAATGTCATCCAGAGTAGCTCATTTCAAAATGTAGGGAAGGTCATAATGTTTTGGCTCTTCAGTGCATGTGGAAATGATGACAAAAAGAAAAAGATATATCCAATAATCTTTAGATGCTAAAGTGTAGCACAAATACATAAATAAAAATGAAAATAGCCATTTGGTTAGGGATTGAGTTTTTTCAATTTATATAAAAAAAATAAACTTAAGGGGTTTTTTCCAAACCAAAATAGTATGAACCATTAAAATTTTCAATAGAAACACCCATTTTTGATAGCATACCGGATTTTCAAATACATTTTACACTGTTAAAAATAATCTACTGAAAAATGAGAATGTGTATGTACTCGTTTTTTTAAAAAGTAGAATTGCTTCAGAAATGAGTACAGGATGTTTTGAAATATAAGTGACAATCTGGACTGAAAACAATAAGCTTGTGAACAAATATTAATGTAATCTCTTGTTACTCTATTCGCATATTAAAGATATCAATAGAAATTGCTTAGTGAACGTGTGTGCTATAATGAGCGTTATAGCGTGAAGTATTATTAAATTGCGCACTTTAAATTTACGAACTGTATCTTGAAGAAATGTGTTACCTAGCACGGAAGTATACATCGGCGAAATAAGTACATACGTACACATTCACATCCCACTATTTTCGCAGAAAAATCTCATCGTGGATTTCTTGAAAAAGAAAATAGAAGAATGGGGCCTGGTGGATTTTTACACGAACTTTGAAAACAAAAAAAAATGAGTGCATGTGTTTCTCAAATTTAAGAGTTGCGTACTCGGAGCTATTTTAAGACCAGAAAATACTCAAAAATGAGTATTGCTTTTTTTAAGTAACCTTTTTTAACAGTGTGCCTTCAGATATGAAACAGGAAGCTATTGAGTCAAATAGCTTAAAAATTATGAAAATTTAAATTTTGGATTCAATTATGCTAAATTCCTTTTTAATCATTGAGAACAGATTGCAATGTAGTTAGTTTTTTAAACATAACTCAAAAACTACTTGGCGGAAGGAGCAGTAATTTTTGGTTCACAAATTTCAAGTTTCAATTAATACCTTTTTTGTTAAAAAATTCTTAGATATTAAATTAATTTCGAAAATATACATATTTTGAAAATGATTAAAAAATATGAACGGAATATACTTAAATTTTTTTAAGTATTAAAAGAATTTCTAGAAACGTCATATATGCAAATAATTTTAAGGTACATTTAAGAAACTACCTGCACTGCAATTTGTTTTGCAACGATTTAAAAGGAGATTAACATTACAAATTTCCAACTCTAACTTAAAACATTCTTAAACTATTTCACCTTCTGTTTGGTATTCTATGGCTAAATTTATCACAAAAGACAAAAACGACGTCAAAATAGGAGTTTGCCTTTAAAATATTAGAATTAGGCACAATATCCGTGTCAAGAAAACCTTAGTTTTTTTTTTACTTTCTTCTGTCTATAATAGAGGAAAATATTGTAATCGAAATTTTTTTCGACAGAAGTACACATTATAGGGTAGGGGGGTCAGATATACCGGAAACGAAAAAAGTTTTAACAAAATGTTTGTACTTCAATCGGTAGTGAAGACAATATTGTGATTAAATTATGTTTTTCAGGAAAATTTGATAAAATAAAATCTTTTTTCACCTTTTGACCTTCAGGTTTCACATCAGGTTTCTTTTGAAAATCAAAGATAGTTTGTCATCTTACGCTTTGACATAATTTCCACTGACATGAAAAAAATCCATTTTTGTGAGGGAAAAAAGAGAGGAAAGGGATTATTGGATTTCTTTATAGTTGTCAGAGTGAAACTGAAAAGTGAAACTATTGAAAACAGAAGGAAAACTTTAAAATAAGAATTAAATGATCATGTATTAAAAGCAGAAAATATGGATTTACACGTAAATATGAAAAAATTACGAAGAATTTAAAATAATAAAATTACTGCACGTGAAACGCATTTAAAGGTGATAATTACGTCACATGTAAAATGTCTTAATATTAAATATCGTCGTACCTTAAATTGTCTGAAATAATTAAATTACTACAGTTGAAAAACTTTTAATGGTGAATATTATGTCCTATTTAAAAAGGTCAAAAAATATTCTCAAACACTTTTAAATTAATATATACCCGTGAATTTTAAAAGAGAGAAAAAAACTTTTAAATAAAATAAATTATTACATGAAAAAAGCATCTAATACAGGAAATTAAGTCATATATTAAAAAGATATATTTAAAACGTTTTTCATTCCCGAAAATTTTAATGTTACGTGATATGATATAAAAGTAGTAGATGCAACTAGCAGATTTGTTTATATATTACATCACTTGATGCTGCACAAATACAAGTAAATGTAATCGCAAAATACTTTCAATTTATTTTGTAGAAATTACTATTTGTTAAATGCATATTAGAAAATTCTGATATTCTTATTAATTAATATAAACAATACACATTGTAAAAATAACATGAAAATATGCATGATGGTGTATTAAAATAGCGAAGAGAATTCGTGAATAAGATATACCTGTTCCTGAAAATAGCTAAAACTCGATCAAAACGTAAAATGTAAGCGTAACGTGGTTCTGAAAGCTACTCCCAAGCAGACGCAGTTTTTTAACCGCGAACCCAAAGGAAGAATAATGCCCATAGCGTCGTTATAAGACAGAAAGGTAGCGACATTTTTCACCTGACCATTTTATACAAGCTGTTTTTCAAGTGTGTGATTGATCTTACTTATTAGTCCCAAAACAATCATCAGTTGTTAAGACAGCGATGGATAAGGCCATGGTAACCGAAAAATGCCACTTTCAAACAGAAAAGCATGGTATCCCGATTACAGAAGATAACCGCCGTTAAATTGATAATATTATTCAATCATCCATAACGCGGTAATAGTCTTTAAACAGGGCACATTACTATGTTTTTAGAGGCAGCGAAGTCTGAACGGGGATTAGCGGGAGTAGTTCGCAGGGGGCTGCGCCCCCTAGTTAAGAAATAATATTTTCTCCGTTTATTTTTAAAAATTGGACAACTAAAAAGAAAAAAAATTTTTAAACTAATCTTTTAGGATTTCTTACTTGATTTCACAATTTATAATGGTAAATTAATAAATATTACACTATTAATTGATTAAACCATATTTTTTAAATATTAAACATTTTATTTTTTATTTCTTTTTAAACTCGTTTATTACACTCAACCTGTTTTTTGGTATGTATAGATGGAATTTTGTAACTAATTTTTACCCACTTACCGATAGGCTAGATTTATACAAAAAAGTGCGTTCACAGGTATGTTTCCCATGGCAATATAACATTTAAAATTTTTTAGCACTTAATTGCAATCTAACACAATAATTTTAAGTCATTTTTCCGTAAAACCGCCACAGGTGATCAATATTCACTGTAACACTTACAACTTGTATGTGAGTTGAAAGAACAATGGATTTAATATTGCGCCAATAAACGTTCACCAAAACAGGCCAAATGGCACGAAAACAGCACCATTGAATCATTTTAAAAGCTAAAACGTAGAAAATAAATTGTAAATATAAAAATTATTGTTATTAACTCTCCCCTCAAGTTACATATTGTTAGAGTAAAAATTAATAAAAATAAAAATAAATTACATTCCTGTTAATAAAACATACACTTATGTTTGCAATTTCGGCAAAAAATCTTGTTTTAATCGGAACAGTTTTTCCTCGTTTGGCAAACACTAGGAAAACCTGGTTTTGTTAATATCGCAAGAAAAATTCTTACCAAAACTCTGTATAAAAGATACACACTGCATCTGTCATCCATGTTTCGGTGTAAACTGGGCTTTAGCAAGTGTTTCGATTTCCTCGATATCCGTAATGGGAGGAAGTACACAGAGGATATCTTTCGTGTCTAGCCAAATATTTAGGATGACTATTTTTTCTTAGAAAATATCAGAATCTAACTGAACAACATAAAACATTTTCTGAAAAAAAGAAGAAGAAATGCTTTAAAATTTGACATCTATTTCGTAAAAATGTTTTAAAAATTAAATATAGGGCATTTGCCGGTGTATACGAACAGGCTGAGGAATCTCCAGTTTGTGAGGGCGGCAGCTTAGAATGGAGTCCTTTACGTCAGATCACGCGATTTCCAGCCGAACCAAACGGCTTAGAAAAAAAAGCATTTGTTTAGTCCTGCTTTAGAAAGCCTTTCTAGGCCGATTGGGACGGCAGAGACAACATTGTCTCGAAATATAACAGAAGCTCTTGAACGTCCGGACGTTTTTCCAGTATCAAGTGTAAGCACACGCTTTGATAAAGCTTAAAGCATCATCTATCTCCTTTCTAATTTTTGAAGGGACTGATTCACCTTTCATCTATTTGAAAAAGAAAATACTCTGTATCACAGGATAGACAATACAAATACAATCAGTTAATGAATATGGCCATTTTTTAGCTACATTCAACAAGACTATCCGTGTAAAAATTTGAATGGCAACCATGCCAATACTCCAGACTTCAAAACTATATCCATTCACCTTTGATTGTACTTCATCAATATATGCTTCCGGGGGTCCATAAAGACGAGGAGACCCGTGATAGTTTACAGGTTTATCTCCAACATTCAGATATCTAAACGCGCAAACAACAGCCTTCTGACTCTTGCTTAACAGAACTTTATTTGGTTTTAAATCAAGGTACCATAGTTTTCTGCTGTGTAAATAGGAAATAGCATCACAAAACTTTTTCAACCCTCGGATTGTAACATAAAATTTTATATTATTCGACTTTTCTATTAATCTATCTTTCAAAGTGGTTGGAAATATTGGCATAACAAAAATAAAAGAGCATGTTTATGAAATATATTCAGCCGAGACTAATTTTTAAATATTTGAATGGTCTAAGGTACGCCAAATATTCAGTTCGCCGAAAACAACTGGTTTCCTATCAATGATTTTCACAGCTATGCTAGATACATCCTTACTGTTCTCCATTTTTACAACGCATCTAAATGTTCCATGGCCAAAAATTTCTTTCAAATGAAATCAATTCTTCATATATTGGACTGTTGACGTTATTTTTCCATTAAATCTTCTATCCAAAACGCTTAATTGTTTTCTCAACCTCTTAGATAACACCTTTTATAAGTATTCCAATAACTTAAAAAAGAAAAACTTTTTACATAAGTTTTATAATCTCATTAATTACAACACAAACAATTCGTTTGATAACTGTAGCACTAATTGCAACGGCAGTAGCATTCCCAATAAATATTTTTACATTGTTATAAGCATTGTTAATAGATATGTTTAAATTATTAGATCACAACAGTAGTAGCAACAATATTTTATCACTTTTGTTTGTATTTGTTGAGTAACAACAATAACAATGTATCAACAGTAAAAACTATACATTTTGTAACTAATATTTTTGTTTGTCGAAAAAGCATTGTTGCTAAAAATATAAAAAAAAATACTCCAATTACCTTAGACACCTCAGTATAAAAGACCTAAACAGTACTGTACTACTACAGCTTATTATAACAGTAGTACTACAACAGTATTATATACCAATACTATACCTAAATATAGAAATAGTCTTTATAAAATTTTAGTGTAACCGGAATTTTTTTAAATAAACTAATCTACATTTTTTATTAAAAACTTATCTAATAAACTGAAAATAAATAATTCGAATAAAAGTTCCGACTTCATTTAATATATATCATATTTTTCTTTGAATTACACCTAAATTATTTTCATTTTTTTTAAAAGATATATATTGCCTGCCTCTATATCAAACGAAAAATACCCTGATCATGAAAAAAAATATGTTTTTTAATTAACGATTTTTTAAAAGAAAAGGGAGGTTAAAAATATTAGTTGCTCTTTAATATCCAAACCAGTTTATTTTCTAGTTATGTTTTATAAATAAAGTAAATATATTGTATATAACTAGGTGATCCAACCAAGCTTAACCGGGTTACGGATATACGCGAAAACCATTTTTCCCTTGAAGGCTCTGATAATTTTTTACGTTTAATATATTTTTTTAGATTACCTTCTAACAACATCAAAAAAGCATTTTTTATATAAAAGATATTTATATTATATTCAAATAAAATTTTGAAATTTATTAAAAGCAATACTTTAACCTGCTTGTATTAAAAAGCAGATAATAGCCAAAGATTTCGCTACGTACAGCAACCTTTTCGATTACGATAATTTCAGTAATTTAAGCGCGTAGTTCAATTATATGTCTGTTAAAGTTGTGTCTTTTTATATCATTTTATTATTTTCAGATTAAATTTTAATTTGGTTATGGAATATTAGCCGGAAAAAAGTATAATATTATAAATATGAAATGTAAAAGTGAACAAAAATAATTAAAAACGTGCATAGTACATGAATAATTTCTAATTTTAAATTCTTGATTTTAATAATTGTCGAAGCACAGTTTTTTCCCTGCAAAAATGACATTTTTGTGAACACGATAGAGTTCAAAATATTTGTCGCATCGACACAAAAAATGAACAGAATGTCGGTAGTGCCAAAATCTCGTCGGGTATAAAAAAAATCATAAGTATTCGTCAAACCTAACGCCCGGAAACGTCGGCTCAAAATCTTTCAATTTTCCCATAGACATGACATTGCGATTGTTTAAATTATTAATTAAAACATTAGCTCCATTGTTTCAAATTATGCACTTTAACATCGTCCGTATCGTTATGACGTCAACATTTGTGTCCTGTGATATAGATTGACTTTTAGAAGTTTTACTTCCTACGCAAGTAACGACCACGTGTTTTTTCTTTTTTTTAGTGCAAAACTTTCATTCTCTGGAATCTGCAAATTCTATGCAATTCAGTTTGGATTTCAAATTAAGAAAAAAGAAAAAAAAATCGAATACGAATGCGGAAAATACGATTTTGGGTATTAGCCGCATGACAACGGAGGATAATCAAAGAAATCAGGAAATATATAATGTCAGGTATCTATTAGTTACAAGCATGTATGTATTCAAATGTATTTGTGTATTAATATGTATGCATGTATTCATATACATGAAAGTATTCTTATGTACGTATATTCGTATTGGGAATTTCTGTAATGGGATTCGCAGACAATGGGCATAATTCAGTGAGCGTTGTTTGACGTGCAAATTTAACCATTTAGTAGCGGTACAATTACAAAAGGTAACTCAATTTTTTTTTTAATTCCCCATAAGTGAAGGTGTTGCAACTGAAATGCAAGTAAACATTCTGAAGTGAAAGAGATAAGCAGTTTTTGTCATGATGTACACTTGAAAATGGAAATATGTAGACTAAAAGATAAAAAAAATCCTATACCCAGTGGAAAGGTAGTTTCTCTATTCTTGGTTTTTAAGATTTTAGCTAATTTTACAGGAAAACATGAAACTAAAATGCGAAGAATCCGATTAGAGAAGATTCACCAGTACTGAATTTGAATGGGAATTTCGCCAAATTAGTTAGACATACCCAAGTAAGCTTCATTTACGGCGACTTATATTTGGTTCCCAAATTTGGCAATATTTTGCCTATTGTCGCAAAGCCTGGAGATAATATGACGATAATGTATATAAGTATATAGTTTTATGCTTATGATTGGGAAAATGGTTACAACAATGAAAGATAATCGTTAGAACCGTTTTGGATATATAGCAGCATTTTCAGTGCTGTCTTTGTTTTAACCTATCTAAGCGAACTTTTCTGAATTCGAAACATATCTGCTTGTGTTTCTCGTGCTCGAATTAGTATGCAAAGCACATTTCGGGTAAATCGCATGAGCATTTTTCGATTTATAGCAAGCCGAATTTTCACTGCTGAGTTTGTTTTACCTTGTCAAATCATATTTTGTTGAACCATGCGCCTAGCTAGATCTTTTTCTCCTGCTCGATTTAGTATAGGAGGCAAGTTTCGTGAAAAATTGATCCGGTCGTTTAAGATACCATCCGTATATCGGGAAAATCGCATGCTCGTTTAATATAGAATGATAAAATAACCACAATGTCTGGATGTAAACTATAATTTTCTAAAGCTATTCTATATAATTTTAGAAAAGGAAGCAGATTGTTTTCAGTGAAGCAAGTAGTCTTGATTTTACATTCAAAAGTGAGCCAGAAAATTTCGCGTTGTTCAGTGGGGAAGGTTGATTTTTCAGAACATCTTTAAAAATAACTGCGAGATACCAAATTTTGAAAAAATTAACATTTTTTATTTTTAAAAATATTCCACAGTCTAAATAACAAAATGAAGGAAACCACATGTAAATAAGATGATCCGATAATAAGATATAATGCTTTTCATACTGTATACGTGTTTACAGCGACTTCTTGCAGGATTTAAACGTATTTATCACAGAAAGTATTTTTCCCTATTTGTCATATTTAAATGTACATTTGAATTTCTTTGAAAGAAATTATATGACATTTTATATAATTAATGTTTTCATATATATATGAAAGGATAAAAACCCTTTAAAATTCAAAATTCAAAATTAAATTTCAAAAATTTAAATTAAAATCTGAAGTTTCTTTCTCCTAACTTTAAATCTCCTTCTAAAACCAGTTTTACCCCTTGTAACTTTGTTTCCCAGCAATACATCTTATTACTTTCAGATATCATTTTCGGACGATCTTTAAGAGTAAAAGTGCTGACGTACGGGACATTCTCATTCAGTTGTGGTTAGCCGATTCCCGGGTCGGCCAAGCCCAGGTCTTGCATCTGAGCCTGGACAAGCAATCAAAAGCTAATCAACCAATTAAAGAAATGTTCCTCCCAATTTTACAACTGTGCCCTCTGCTGGAAAATATGATAAACAATAAGATATTAGCTAAAACCCGCGCCAAAAACGAGAGATCTTGCAGATTTGAGAAGCCTGTCAAACGTATGACAATGTAGCTCCTGAAAGTCATCGTACGTGGCTCGAGGGCCCCCGGCCGAACTCGCGACTCAGACTGTAAGATGAACGGCTAAATAAAAGAGTTCGGTCCACCAAGCGATTCCCGAGTCCCAGTTATTTAATCCACTAGTTCTGTCAACTCCTAGATGTCTTTACATATTAAAGACGGCTGTACGGACACATGCCGGAAAGTAAACGGCTGCGACTACGCTATACAAGTCCAGGGAACGCTCCAAATACGTTCAAATGGAGTCAAAGTAGTTAATTTAAAATATGGGTACTTTAAAGGAATGTTAAAGATTTTAAACAAATTCAAATGTATTATTTAAAAAATTTTATCAGCTTGATTTTTATTCTTTGTGGGATTTAAGATTTATTATTAAAATTACGGAAAAATTTGGGATTGACGTTCTACATGCACGTTAAAATCTTGATAAATGAAAATAACAGTAATTTTGTTTTCTTATTCATCAAGTGACGCATACGTGCGATCACCAATAAGTGAATTTATTTGATTTTAATGTTTTTGTCATATTGTGAATAAATTGAACTAGTTACCTATTTTTAAACAGAAAATTATCAAATAATACACGCTCAATTGAATATTTAGTGTCCCGTTCCATTAATTATTTTTATAAATAGATGAGCATCCGGAAAGTTCTACATGTGTGTAAATAGTAAGTCAGTTATATCAGTATATGTCAGTTTGTGTGTTATTTTATTTTAATCCATATTTTAATCATTTATGTGTAGAAAAGCGTTCCTTTTTCTGCATAATGAGAAAAGCTCAGTCTGATTTTCAAGTATTTGTTTTTATATATAGAATTTTATGCCAATTATTATTCATTTTAGAGTTTTGTGTATAGCTGAATATTATATTTTATATTGTTAGATTTTAATATTTGAGTTTTTAATTTTTAATATTTATATCCAATATATATATTTTTTTATAATAATAAATTTAATCACATAAAAGGGCCCCAGTGAGTTGGCTACCCCAGCCACTTTTAAGAGACAAAATGGAAGGTCACGTCCTTACCATTTCAGAAAAAATATGAGCAGGTATTTAACCCCTGTCACTTTTAGAAAACAGGTGAAGGTCCCGCCCTCACCTTGTTCAAAATATTTTCCATGATTCAATCACTGGTTTGGACATGACCTTGGTAACTCCACTTTAACCGTGGTAAATCCAATAGTGTCCAAACCCAAACATACAATTTTTAAAGATGACCATGGTTTCACCCCAGTAAGTCTTTAAATCAGTTTTTTTTATTTAACTCCCACTGAAAACACCCCTCTACAGACAAACGGGATTCAGTGAGCTGTATAATCTGAACAAATGTGGCAACTGTTGATAAAATAAATGTCCGGACAATAAAAGCTAGCTAACAAAAATTTGTCAACGAGTTGCCATGCACTTAGAAGTCTTGGTCATAATCCTATTTGTTTGAACCAGGGTCTATAATTTTATTAATTTTTTTGTTTTATTTAGTTTTTTTTTCTCTTTTCTGTTTTATTTATTTTTTTCTTTGCCAGTAGTAAAACACTTGAAGATTAAAAGATTTTTACTATTTGCATAAATACTAGCAAGGAAAACTCAGAACGTTCTGGCCTTCATCTTGAGGAAAAATGTTCTTTGATTTTATTTTACTTGCATAAAATAGGAAATTTTTATGAGCTAACAGTGAGATGTAGATGTAGTTTATTAAATTGTGACTTGGATTTATTAATGCCACTGAGAGAAATAAATACCCCAGTCTGCAAAATAGTAAATACCTTTGGTTACCAGTGAATTGCATCTGCATCTTCACTTAAAAAATAAACTTCAAGCTCTTTTTTCTTTTTGCTAAAACCTCCATGAAGTTTAGGATTGCTAAGACCTTCAAAGGTTTAGGATTTTGCTAAAACCGTCAGCGGTTTAGGATCAATACTACTTACCTTACAAGTAGGCTTCCATGTAAATAGAATTCAGAATATTATTTTTCTTTATTTTCATATTTATATCAATATTTTTATTGCATTATTTAATATTTACAATTTACCAATTTTAAATGTCAATATATTTTTAATATTTTCACATTTTGAAATAAAAGGTGAAGAAATTTTCAATTTCTTTCATAAGTTTACATTTCTATTTCCCTAAGTTCAATATTTTTATATTTTGCTGTACATTATTTTTTCATTTGAATACTATTTACATATTTTGAGAATAAATGAGGAAAAGTTTTCAAATTTTTCATGTTTCCAAATATTTGTATTATATTGTGTTTGTTCTAGCATTATGGAAAAGAACTTTTTTTAAAAGTTTTCCTATGTTTATGCCTAATTTCAATATTATAGTTGTGTATAAATTTATATTTTTAGAGTTTCATTTCATATAAGAATGTGACAGTTTGTGCTCAAAGACTTTAACTAAAAAGCACAAACTCATTGGCCAGAGGACTTGCAAACAAGAAAATTATGGTCAATATTTAAACTATATTACTTTATTATTGTGTTTTCCCATATATTTCTGATATTATTATTATTGTTTATGTTTTTTCAGTTTTCCTTTATATTTTATGGTATTCTTATATTTTATGTCATTAAGTCTTTCAAGTATTATGTAAAGTTCGGTCAAGTTGTCCCAACAGCCAAATCCTAAATTTAAGATATTTTACGTAAAAATTTAAAATCTTTAAATTTTTTCCTTAAGGTTTACAACTCAAAATTTAAATTTTAAAATATGTTTTCCAGCAGTAAAATTCAGCCTTCACGTCTTAGCAAACTTAACTTTACCATTATATTTACTTTAAATTTACCTTTAGATTTAACTTTAACCCTAATCTGTAAGGTCGCACTTATCTGTTTTCGTATTCGCCATTCTCCGTGCGAGTCCCATCCCGGATTTGCAGGCAATTCCGGGTGGACCTCTTCTTGGAGGGGGATATGAAAGGATAAAAACCCTTTAAAATTCAAAATTCAAAATTAAATTTCAAAAATTTAAATTGAAATCTGAAGTTTCTTTCTCCTAACTTTAAATCTCCTTCTAAAACCAGTTTTACCCCTTGTAACTTTGTTTCCCAGCAATACATCTTATTACTTTCAGATATCATTTTCGGACGATCTTTAAGAGTAAAAGTACTGACGTACGGGATATTCTCATTCAATTGTGGTTAGCCGATTCCCGGGTCGGCCAAGCCCAGGTCTTGCATCTGAGCCTGGACAATCAATCAAAAGCTAATCAACCAATTAAAGAAATGTTCCTCCCAATTTTACAACTGTGCCCTCTGCTGGAAAATATGATAAACAATAAGATATTAGCTAAAACCCGCGCCAAAAACGAGAGACCTTGCAGATTTGAGAAGCCTGTCAAACATATGACAATGTAGCTTCTGAAAATCATCGTACGTGGCTCGAGGGGCCCCCGGCCGAACTCGCGACTCAGACTGTAAGATGAGCGGCTAAATAAAAGAGTTCGGTCCACCAAGCGGTTCCCGAGTCCCAGTTATTTAATCCACTAGTTCTGTCAACTCCTAGATGTCTTTACATATTAAAGACGGCTGTACGGACACATGCCGGAAAGTAAACGGCTGCGACTACGCTATACAAGTCCGGGGAACGCTCCCGATATTTATTCGTTACATATATATATTCTTAAAAATTTCTTCGCCTTCAGGATTTTAATTTAGAATTAAAATTTTAAAAGTAGAATTCCCCTAGTAGTACTCATAAAGCGATTTTTTTAATTCTTTAAAGAAACATTTTTGCAAACCAGATTACAGGCAAATTAATACATTTCTCTGCTAAAAAATGAGAAGTTTGTGCAGATATCATTATTCTTTCAGAATATAGATCATAGGTTTTATCTGGTTAAAATTAAAAAAAAAATTGATGAAAATTAATTTTTAATCTTTAAAAAAGCATTTAGATTTGAAAATAGACGGGACGAAAAGTAGTCGGATTAGGGAATTTCGCGGAAGTTCCCACACTGTAAAAAAAGGGAGTATTATTACACTTAATTTTGGTTTCTAAAATGCCGAATGAAGTTTAAATATGTGCTATTTCTTGTGTCAACAGACTTTTAAGTGTTATAATAGATTAAAAATGGTGTAATTTTACTCATTTAAAAAAATTTTGGAAGCCTTACACCAATTCAGGAGTAAAAATTTTAAACGACATATGACTCAGATAGCCATTTTGAAATTCATTTTTAGTGATGTTCCCGGGTAAGGATTTTATACGATTTCCGATATATTTCTGATAAAAATTACTAATTAAAAAACAGTTAACATAGTCCTGCTGCAGTTTTATCAGAGCTGCAGCTGTGTTTATTTTAATATGATTGGACTAATTAGTCGAAACCAGCCAGGCTGGCACTGATTTTACAAAAAAGAGAGTCAAGTATACGTGACGTAAATCCAGATGTACTGAACGAAAGATTTGTAAAAGGAAACATCTGTTACCCTGTATTTCCTTGGAATAAATTTTATAACTGTTAAGAAAACTCAGGAAATTGTAAGTTACTTATTGTTTATTTTGTTACAAACTCTAAAATAAATATCTAACTGTGTATAATTAGTTTTGGTTTTATCGTATTTAGCAATTTTAATCGTGTTTAACAATTTTAAAGCAAAAACAGCTTTAAAGTTCAGTATAACTTCTTTAATCCGGAATCATTGCGATTACAACGATTCTGGATTATAGAAAATTCCGGATTACAGAAGTTTTGAAACTAGAATGCATTTAGATAAATATTAATACTAATATCTTTCATTAATATGGCAATACAAAAATGAAAAGAACTTGGTAATTTAAAGTAATTTAAAAACTTTAAGAAAAATCAATTCAAAAGGCTGTAAAATGTATATATTTTCAAAATAATTATATATGTATATTTTATGCAGTGTCGCCATCTGTTGTAAATTGCAAAAAACAATAACTGTACGATTTTTTTTAAATTACGATTTATGATTTATAAATACTCAATAGATAATACAAAACACAATTATAACAAACATATCATGAAAATTATTGAAAAAAAATTCTTAAACCAAAAAAATTTATACTAAAAATTTAAATAAAACTTACAATTAATTTAAAAAATAACTTTTTAATTACATCAACATATTTAAAATAGTGATATATAAGGCTAATGTTATAAAAAATTAAATACGTAGAACCTACAAATATCGAAGTAAGTCACAAATTAAATACCTTGAAGAAATAATAATAATAAAATTCAATTTTCGATGTTTTGGCGCCATCTTCTTATGTTTGGAAAAAGAAAAATTGTAAAATTACCATTAATTTTGAATTTTTACAAATTAGTATTAAAAACTAATCTATATTAATTGCATATTAATTTCGAAAATTCTTACAATTTTAAAACCGAAAAAAGTAGTAAATTAGGCAGTCTTGCATTTTTCTTTATAATTTTCGGCATTTATTCACATATGTTCTATGGCGCCATCTATCATCTTTAATTGAAAATAAAAACCAATAAACGTACCGAAATGTCCGGATTACAGAAGTTTGCGGATTAGAGATGTCCGGATTAACGATGTTACACTGTATAGGTTATGTGTATCTATTGTGTCATATGTCCAAGTTTTAACAATATAGCCTTTCACTTGATCGTACTTATTGTTCGTTTGATAATATACACCGAAATGTCTAAGTGACCAAAAATGTTTTCCTTGCACTTGAAACTCTTTTTAAACTCTTGATTTTGTGATATATATATTTGCTTTACATATATATGTGATGATTTGACGGCAAGCAGCAGGCATTGTCGAAAGATGATGGGGGTTTCCAGTTATGAAAAACACAGGCGTTCAGGCCGACATGGTTGTTGAGAATAACCGACTCGAAGATCATAGAAAAAATGCAGTCGATTGAAAACAATTCCACTTTATTGACATTCTCATAATTTGAGTTTAGGCGGGAAATGCTCCACTTTACCGATGATAAAAAAGAACCAAACTCGATCCATCAAAATTAGCTTAAAAGCTATTCCATCTCTCGCTAAGAAATCCTTTTCGCTTCATTTTATTACCAGACATTTATTACCTTCGCAAATTCACTAAATCTCTCACACAGCTATTAACAACTCCAACAACACCTCAATAAAAACGCAGCGAATCACTCCAAGTAATTATTTCCATAGAGCAACGTAGGTTGCTTTTTAAGTGTCAATACTAATGCAGAATGAAAATCCCATCAATCTCAGTAATCTCTATCTCTCTCTACTACCTCTACACCATATTTCTCCCCGACTGCTTGCAGCACTCAGTGTTTATAATTCCGCCAAAATATTGTTCGAGAATATTCTATATCCTAGCCCCAGATGTGATAAGCCTAAACAAATTTTAATCTCTGTTTCGAGACTATGCTAAAAATAACATTCCCCCCCCCCCTCGCCAAACGACAAAAGAAAATGAATTTATGTCGGCGTAAGTTTTAATCTTTGAAATATTCTAGCTGGCATCTGGATATTTTAAATAAAAGAATAAATTGAAATAAGTAAGTTTTTTCTTTAAGACGGGATAATAATAATATCTTTGCAGTTAAATAAAGATTTTAGGGGAATATTATATACCGGGATTTAATAGCGGAATTTAATAGGAATTTAAATAATAAGAGTTTTATTAACGAAATATAAATAGTTAGAGCCATTTTTAGATTTACGCAATTTGGAATAAATATTATTATATGGATTAAGATATGATAGAGATTAATAGACTAGGGTTTTAATTTAATAAACCTGTATAATATACGGAATATTACTGAAAAAGGAAACTTTATATAAAATACTTTAAACGTGGCGAAAAAATTTAAATTTTGTAATATTATCCCCCCTCCCCAAAGTCTTTTTATGAAATTTGTGGTTACTTAACTACAATTTCAGACAACAGACTTCTAATAAATTTGGAAGGTGATTTTTGAATATTAAAATTTTACAGACGTCAGCGAAGAGATGGAAAAGTAAAATAAATTTAACAATGCAAGAGAAAAAAAATTACTAAGAGCATTTAAATTTAGTTGAGAGCATTTCCCCTGCAAAAGAATACAAATACTGGTAACACCACACCTTACCATTTGTAAGTGCATAAGAGAAAATATAAATACAATAATATATAAAGAATAAGTATAAACACAATAAGAAATAAATAATAAGAAATAATAAAATTATAGTAATAAATAACAACAAATTCTTCTGCCTTATGGAAATTTAGTGTATTTCCATTTATCTTATCACAAACATAATTCCAATCAATTAAGTTTCAACACTTTATTTACTTCAACTAGAACTTTACGTTCTATTGGCTTAATCAGTTCGTAAGTCATAACAGTCCTTCAGCAAAAATAGTGGTACAGTCCTTAAGTAAAAAGTTCAGCTGCAATAAATATTTTTACTAAATTTATTTTAACTACTCTGCCTACTAAAACTATTTACATTAGGTTTTAATGTTATATGTCATCATTATAGTAGTTTTTATTTAATAAACAAATTTCTAGTAGTTATTAAACTACCCGTAAGGTTTGTTTATCAACTACGTTTTGAGCTGCTTTTTCCATTCTAATTGGAACTCATCATCTTTTAAAACTTCTCAACTTTGTCTTAGTAAATATCATAACTTTTCACTTATAAGTTATGTTCTCTTTTTCAATTATAAATAATAAATCTTTCAATAATAATAATAAATAATATTTTCAATTCGTAATACTAATAATAAAATTCTCCATAGTATACATTAATAATAGTGATAATAATACTTAATAACAATATTATATTCTAAGAAAATATCACAGGTTGTTTATTCATTGATATGGAAAATAATGGTTGAGGATAAAAATAAGTACATAGCAACTAAATAATTTTCTTATTTTTTACTTATATAAGAAAGTATTTTTGCCAGTCGAAACATTAAAAAATTAATAAAAATTCCAAAGTCCAAATAAATTTAACTCTGAATATTTCGAAAGTGGACTCTCAACCAGTAGTTCCTTACTACAATTTATCTCTCTGATACTCTTGATGAACAGACGTGCATTTGATAAACTTAGAATAGTAAAATAAAGAAAATAAATAGGAACAAAAGATAATTTGTTTACATACTTAATTATCTATTGTTACACAGTCACTACAACATCAATCACATCACAATTATCAAATTTCTAGGTTTATATAATTATAATAATATTATCAATTCTTACTATTTTTGTAAACAATTGATTAAGAAAATGGAATAAAAATAATATTGTTTATTTTGATATAAACTTGACATAGAATTAAAAACATTTAAATTTATTCTTCAACATCAATTTGAAATTCCTAAAATGAAATACACATCCTATGCCTGCGTAAAGTGTCTACTTAATCTCAAAATCTACAGAAAAAATCTACAGAATTAAAATTTAATCTGTGGTTTTTAATTTAGTTTGAGTTTGTGGTTGTGATGTTTGTTGTGGTTTGTTTGTTTTTTGGGTTGCTCATGAAACATTCTGAAATCATCTGGTGGAAAATAGGGTCTTAATTTAGAAACTTGTACAATAACTGAATTTAGTCCTGTCTCATAATTAAATTTGTTTATTTTATCAGTTACTTCAGAAAGTTTATTTATAATTCTATATGGTCCTGAGAAAGCAGGTTCTAATTTTCTAGTGTTAGGATATTTAAATTCTTCATGAATTACAGAATCTTGTATTTTTAATGGGGATTCAACAAAATTTCTATCATATAGTCTTTTACTTTTAAGATGAAATTCATGAGTTCGCGCTTTTGCAATTTTGAGTGCTTTACAGACTGGAGTATCTCACAAAATTATTACCCTCCTTTAAAATTTGAATCAGAATTAATAAGATCGCGAAAAATTTGTGGAATTTTGAATCTTCCATGATCAGGTTGTACATTAAAATCATTTCTATCATTCTAAAAAAGTCCTGAGTAGTCATATAATTTTCACAAATAGATGGTAATTCGATATCATTCTTACATAATTTCAAAGTTTCAATACTATCATTAGCTGTTATTACATTATCATCATTATATAAATTCAAATTCTCATCGCAATCAACTGTTACCAAATCATTCTCTTGTTGCACTTTATTAATATCTACAGTATGAAAATGAAGAGATTTCTCATTATGTATGGATATACTCTTATTTATAATTTTCTTTCCTTGTCTTACAGTACAATTTCTACAATCTATAAAATTAAATTTAGAACATTCCCTCAAATCCAAAATAGCATACTCCAAATTAGTATTACACACTAAAATGTCCACATATTTTGTAATTTTACCCACTTTAAGAGAAATTTTACATTTTTGATTTATATTTAACACCCCTTTTGCCTGACCAATAATAACTGTAGGTATAGTTTCAATTTTAGCATTTAGTTTTTTAACAAATTTGAGGGGTAATATTGCAGTAGTGGATCCAGTGTCCACTATATATGGGTAAATTATAACTATTGGTACATCCATACACAATTAGTTGTCAAATATTAGGAATAGTAGGTGGTGAATTACTAGGAAGAGTATCAGAGGATGTTGAATCGTTCCTAAATAAACACTCTTATTCCCAATTATATGCATTATGTACACCCTTATTTGTACATTTTCTACATGGTCTAGAACGGTATGGTTTCTGAAAATAATTATTTTGAAATTTTCTAGACCCTTGATTTTGATATTGTCTTTGTGGAATCCAATTCCTAGGTGCATTATTGGGCCTATTTGGCTGAATCCAATGCCTAGGTGGCTGAAAATTGGGTCTACTTGGTTGAGTCCAAGGCCTAGGTGGCCGAAACTATTGAAAATTTTATCTAAATAGCTGTTGATTTATTGCTTGCCTTCAAATTTGAGGGGTGGAAACTTACACAAATTTTTTAACAAGCCAGTACCATTCAGTGGTACTATTTGGAAGACATTAATATTATTTCTATACTCTGGTTTTAATCCACCTATTAACCATTGTATTAAAAGAGTCTCACAAAGATGGAGTTTCCTCCCAATTCCTACCTTTCTTGTGAAAATAATTTTCTAAATTATCTAATTTTAGAGTTGAGAAATCAAAAAAATTTGGAACATTTAGTTTCATGAATTTTTCTATCAAATTTTTGAAATATGTTCATAACTAGTACAATTAACACAGTCATTGATATAGACTTTTAGTGCTTCACCCTTTAAATACTGTGGAATAGATTTAAATTTCCACTCTAAATCTTTATTTTCCCTAGTACTCATATCATCATAATAATTTAACCAAGCCTGGATTTCCATTCCAGTACTAGGATCAAAATTGACTAATTTTGGTTCAGCCATTATATTAGTATTTATTAAAATAAAAGAAGCACTTCTATTCTCTTTAATAAATCCTGACTTTAATCACATTTAGAATAAAAATCTTAAACTAATGGAGTTCTATTTTTCATGATAAATAAAGTACTATTTCAGACTTCATTAATAAATAAATAAATAATTCTCATGACTTCATAATAAATAAACTTTACAATAAATAAATAAATAAATACCCTTCATGAATAAATAATAAAAAAAACCTCATAAATAATTCTCATACCGAATAATAAATAAATCTCAATAAATTAATAACAATAACAGAAATAATAACACAAGAAGTGCAAAAATATTGTGAAAAAGAACTCACTCCAGGCACCTTGTTCTCACAGTCAACAGCAATATAATTTTTTATTGACATTGGCGATGTAGATTTTTAAATTTCCGGCAATGATCTTTAGTAAAGATCATAAACTATCGTGTACTAGTACCTCTACCCATTTGTAATTTTGGAGACAAAATCGCTTTTATTGCCGTCACTTCAAAATCCTCTCGAGCTAATTCTTTCCCTGTGACGTTTTGACGGTAAGCAGCAGGCATTATCGAAGATGATGAGGGTTTCCAGTTATCAACAGCACAGGCGTTTCAGCCGATTGGTTTAAGACAGAGTGAAAGAAAATGAAGAATACACACAAGGCAGTCGGTTGAAACACTATTCAGTTTATTTCCAAGGTCACGATTGGATCTAGGGAAAATGCTCCACTCCGTCGATTGTAAAAAAGAATAAAGTCCATTCTCATCACACAATTAGTTTAAAAACATTCCATCTCCCGGCTGCGTTCTATACATAATTCCGTAAACATCTCCGTACACAGTACGATACCTTTCCTCCTCATTCTACACACCCATAAAATAGTATTCATCCACCGTATTACTACCCCCATCGAGCAGTCACATTGAATATCCAGTCTGCCACGACTGCAATCCGCTACCCTTCTCTCTCTCTTTACACTTCTACATGACATGACATCGCATTCACCTCTACATGCTAAAAAACTAAAAAGCTAAAAGCTAAAAAAGCTCCTCTCTGGTTCCCGCCATCCGTATTTATACTCCCCTCAAAAGATTGTTCTAGAATAATCTTATATCCTCGCCCCAGATGTCTAAAGCATAAACAAATGTTAAAATCTGTAGTCGAGATTATGCAAAAATAACCCTTTTTTCCCTCTTCAGACGATAAAAGAAATGAATTTATGTCTGCGAAAGTTTTAATCTTTGAAATATTTTAATTACACCTGGATATTTTAAATAAAAGAATAAATTGAAATAAGTAGGGTTTTTTTTCTTTAAGACGGAATAATATTTTAGCAGTTAAATAAAGATTCAAGGGGAATATGATATACCGGGATTTAATAGCGGAATTTAATAGGAATTTAAATAATAAAAGTTTTATTAAAGAAAGATGAATAGATTGAGCCATTTTTTGATTTACGCAATTTGGAATAAATATTAATATATGAATTAAGATCTTATAGAGATTAATAGACTAGGGTTTTTAATTTAATAAGCCGGTATAGTATACGGAATATTACTGAAAAAGGAAAATTTAGATAAAATACTTTAAACTTGGCGCAAAAATTTAAATTTTGTAATATGTATAACTAAAGAATGAATAATCTTCCTGGCAATATAGGGAAAAAAATGAAAAACATCCAACAAAATGACATATACCGCCGCGGCGAGCGGCCCATCCTCGTCCGCAGCCCTTTATTCTACTACTCTAGTCCTACTCTTTTGCGGAAGCAAGATTCGTAGGTCCCCAGCCACTTCCCGAGTGAAAGACTCTCTAGCGAAAGCAACGTTGAAAAAAAAAATCAAAAATTGAAACCAGACAAATTTAAAAGGGAAATTACACAAATTAAAGACACCGAAAACCGGGAAGGGAGGGCTCGGGGCGATGAAGCCACCGAACGACTCCTAGCCTCTTCGTGCTCATTATTAGCCTTAAATTTTCGGAAAATTCGAATCAGAATCACCCCTACTTTTAATTGTGCACGAGCAGTAAATAAATCGTACATAAAATTGGGGAATATTTTCAATTTTTTGGTATTTAAAAAAAAGTGTTACAAAAAGGAAAAATTGTTTTTTTTCTAAATTTTTTTTTCATTTAAAAAATAGATTTAGTGATTTTAAGTAAATTTGGTAGCAGGACTGCGGAGGATATTGGATTAACGAAAAATACAAATTTGTGGCGCGCTGGAAAATAAAACAAATTTATCTCAAAAAGAAACAATATCAGCCTTTTTTCCCCTTTCACTGCGATCCCTTCGGAGAAGGAATGGAGCTGTAACCTCATAACCCCTTTCCCCATCGACTTCTTTGGTTATTGGATGGTGGGGCATCACTGCATATGGGGCTAACGAGAATAGCTGCATGGCAGAAAAAAATACAAATTTATCTTAAAGAAAAATGTAACAAGTAATACTTTTCATTTAATTTTCGACATTGTACATCTAATCTGCCACATCATCTCTCAACCTTGTTACTTTCATCAACATCTCCGTAATCTATCTCAGTAAACTTTCAGAAGAATCTCTCCAACACACACTTCTGCGTCCTTCACTTCTACCCGCTCTGGTTGCCGCCATCAGTATTTATACTCCCGTCAAAAGATTGTTCGAGAATATTCTATATTCTAGCCCCAGATGTCTTAAATGTAAACAAGTTTTAATCTCTGCTGTCGAGACTATGCAAAAAATAACCTTTGTTCCCTCGCTAGATTGTAAAAGAAAATCAATTTATGTTTGCGAAAGTTTTAATCTTTGAAATATTCTAGCTGCACCTGGATATTTTAAATAAAAGAATAAATTGAAATAAGTAGGTTTTTTTGTAAGACGGAATAATAATAATATTTTAGCAGTTAAATAAAGATTTTAGGGGAATATTATATACCGGGATTTAATAGCGGAATTTAAAAAGAATTTAAATAATAAAAGTTTTATTAAAGAAATATAAATAGTTAGAGCCATTTTTAGATTTACGCAATTTGGAATAAATATTATTATATGGATTAAGATCTTATAGAGATTAATAGACTAGGGTTTTTAATTTAATAAGCCGGTATAATATACTGAATATTACTGAAAAAGGAAAATTTATATAAAATACTTGGAACTTGGCGAAAAAATTTAAATTTTGTAATATACATACATATATAGATATATATATATATATATATACAGTGCGTCTCATAAATATAAAGACACTGATATTTTCGAAATAATATTTTAATAATTCAGTATTCAAAATTATATTTATGCGTATAACGAAAAGTATGTGCCAAGAAAACATTTTACAGTAAATTAAATTAGAATTAAATAATTTCAACTCGAAAATTGATAAATGTAAATAAATTTGCTGTCTCATAAATATAAAGACATTTTACATACTTTTGAATTACCGTCCAATAAATAATCCATTCTTATTAAGGACAGAAAATATTCTAGCTGGCATGCTTTTTATTAAGTTGTATAACTATTTTGACTTTATATCAAACCAACTTCGTTCGATTTCTTTTTTCAACTCAAGGACGTTTGAAAATTGTCTTCCAGATGCATATACACTGGGAACGAGAGTGCCACAAAGATTCTTAACTGGATTTAAATTAGAGTTACGTGCGGACCACACCGTGACATGAACATTGCTATCGGCAAACCATTTTTTGTGAGTCTTGATGTGTGAATCGATGCATTATCCTGATGGTACAAATAATTCCGACCACCAAGAGTTTCAGCAATTGGGAACAACTGGCTATCAAGCAGTTCGATATAATCTTTAGATGTCTGTTTACCTTCCAGAAAAGCAATATCCGTAGTTCCATTGAAAGAGAAGGCACCCCACACCATAAGAAAACCTCCCCCTTTCTGCCTACTGAAGAAGGTTCGAGATTAACGTCTTAAATCGTGCGAGTAGGAATTCCAACCATCTGGGCCATCCAAGTTAAATCTCTTTTCATCTGAAAAAATGTCTAGTATCCATTCGTCCTTCCAGTGCATATGATCTTTAACCCCGATTGACCTCCGTTCTTTGTGTTCTTTTTTCAGTACAGAAAATCTGCACGTATGTCTCGCATACAAGGTTTTTTTCTTTCTTTTATACGACGATGTACTGTATGCTTTGGGACCATACCATAAACTAGTTGAGAAACTTATCGGAGTGACATTTTTTGCGACGAAACAAGTCGCATGATCTTGCGATCGAGTCTTTCACTAGTTTTTCTCGGTCTGCCAGATCGTTTTCTCGAATATAAATTGAAAGTTTTTGATAAAATTTTATAAAGTGCAGCTCTGATTCTCCCAGTTTTTTTACATATTTGACAAATATTTAATATAAAGTTATTTCATATTTAACAGTGATATTTTATTAACTTCTTCTATTTATTTAAGACAGAAGAGTGTGCGAATAATGAATGTATAACTATATTTGTATATTACTGCAAACGTATAAAAAGAAAAAGAACGAAAAAAATGATAAAAATATCTTTTAAACACTCATAACGATAACATTACGGTACAACATAGAGAATTAAAAGAGCACAATGTGTACAAGTGACATAATATTTTGAATTTCTTGTTTCAGCACGAGTAACTACTTCTTAAGGAGATGCTGGTAAGACAAGATTTTCCATTACAGAAAGCAAAAACCGAGCTTAACATATGGAAAATATCACTTTACAAAGATTCATTACCAATTCATTTTCAAAAATTTGCTTCTTACCATCAGAAAACTAGTTTTATAAAACTATATATATATATATATATATATATATATTATATATATATATAATATATATATATATATATATATATATATATATATATAAAATAGTTTTATTTAATATAGTTATTTAAGCACTTTTAAACAAATTAAAATTTGAAACCTTTACTCAACTAAAAATTTCACATTTTATTGCATTTTTTTTCCTTAAAATATGAAGAGAAATTTTTGCATGCACTTTAACATTGGAAGTCAACACTGTGATCGTAAAAATGACATTTTGGAAAAGCAGGTAAGTAATAAGTCTTCATAATTTTAAATTTCTAATAGTTAAAAAAGAGTTTCTCAAAATCAGTTTTAGGAGTGTGGTGCACCTTGCCTGCTTTATGGTTTTAAGAAAAGTACCCTTCTCACCCTCTCAGATAAAATCGTTGAGTCCTTACTGCCTTTTGTATTACATTTGCTTAGTAAAAACGGACTCATTGTTGAGATTTGAAAACACTACCTTGATTTTTAGATGTCAAAAATATCTTTAAACATAAGTAAAATGCTGTTGCAAATCTAAAATCTAACTTTAGAATCTAAAAAGCGCTCTAAAGAATCTAAAATAAGCACTTAGATATCTAGAAAGTGCTGTTTGTAATCTAAAATATTCACTTCTCTCACCAGCTGCACCCTTGTTAAACATGAAAGAAACTCTGGATTAAGATGGGGCTACGCAAATCGACAAGAAAAGAAAGTGCAAACAATAATTCAGCACTTTCTTTTCAAAATTATGAGAGTGCTGTAATTCCTTAGTGAATTATAATTTTACATTACTAATAAACAGATTAAAAATTTTGCTGTGCTGTTTTATATCATACATGAAATACAAAATGTATAAGTATCATAAAAAAATATTTTTAAATGTAATGTAAACCAGAAACCTGGCATCCTATTTTGCTTACTTTTATTAGAACAAACACAAAAATATTAAAAATCATATATTGTATATATTTATTAAACAAACATATTCATAATGACAAATATTCCCAATAACTTAGCATAATACAAATTAGACATAAAATTTTGTTGTACATTCTTTTAGACTCATTCAGTAATAAATACATATGTGGCGATGAAAGTTGAACAAAATTTTCCCAACAGAATGAAAAATATCAAAGATAGGATTCGAACCTGAGACCTTGGATTTACATGTCAATTCCCTGCCATCTGAACTACCTAGACAAACTGACTTAAGACAATTCAATATTAATACATGGAAATTATTCCAGAGATCATATCTTTCCATGCGGTTTAGTCGATAGAACGTCAGTGCGCTCTACTGATGGCCCGGGTTCGTGTCCCGGCATGGAATCTTTTTCCTTATGTTGGCATTTGCGCCTTTTAAGCAATTACTTTGAAATTTGATTTGCATTTGAAATATTAAGACAATTCACTTGCACGTAAAAGTTTAAGATATTTTATAAATATGGTTCATTGTACATGATGAAAAAATGCTACACATGTAAAATGCATTACTAGGTATTTTCATCAGTTATGATATGCCGTGTTTGCAGAATTTGTTAAATCAACATGTGAATAAATTGTATGGGGACAATTTCACTGGGTAACTCAGGCATAGACAATTGATGCGTGAAGTCAAAGCCCTTAGTTTGAGATCTGACTTGGTTTTTTTATCATGTTGGAAATTTTTCATTCGACTTTGACACCCACCTAAATTTTCAGTAATTTATGATTGATGGCTTAATTTAAATCTTAATGTCTTTGAATTCTAGTTATTCATTTCCCTCAGAAAAAATGCGACATAAACATGGAAAAAAAGGACAGCCATATTTCTATAAATTAGTTTATATAATTCACAGAGGGAAGATAAGGCTAGTTTACATATCTTTGAGAAGAGGCATATTCATTCAAATGACGAGACTAAGAATAATTTTTGCTATTTCACAGCCATACTTTCATTTATTTGTGTGAGTTGTATTTTTGATAATCTCAGAGAAGTCTTTATAGCATACATCATAAAAGAAACATTTTGGCCCAGAATCTTTGGAAATTTTCAACTTTGCTCATTGGTTTGAGCTGTATCGGCTTAAATGAGACACTCTTTATGTTTTGCTATGAATTTCATTGTTTATAAATATCGGCCATCATGGACTCTAGACGCGAGTGATTACATCAAAGCAAGCATGCATATGTGATTAAAATTTGAATACACTTTTCAAGTGCTCATTAAAAGCTGCAGGCGTAACACGAATAGAAAACTTTTAGTTTGAAACTGCAGAAGAGTCTCGAACATTCTCTAAGAAAAGGGTATTAAAACGTATAAAGATCTTTTACAAAAATCAATTATAATAGATAAATCGAAGCATGTATACCTAAAACATATTTTTAATTAGATGAAAGTCGTACAATTAGAAAATCATCCTGTGTTGTTGAGGAATTAATTACATTTTATTTTATATGAAAATGAAAAGTTTTGGTCAGAGCCAACCTGGGGTCCGGAGATACAATTTTCAAACAAGGGCGTCATTCGAAAACTTTCTTACGGGTGAGTGGGTGACAAATATTTTTGAGGGGGGATGAGTAATTATTTATTTAGATCTTCTTGTGCACATCTGAGAAATAAATGATACATTTTATTCTTACATATATCTTTTAAATTAGCTAAAGCACTCAATATTGTTAAGTATGTCTCACTTTAAATGTTGAAATGGAAAGTAAAATTGATAATTAATAACTTCTAGTCTTAAAGTGATGTCTTAATGCTAATGTTTCTGTTTTAGTCAAATTTAACAAGTTATTTTCTCTTCAGTGCATTTTTTGAAATGTGACTTATAATGACTGTTGCATTCTTATATACTTTGAGGGGACAGCTGCCCCAACTACATTGTTAATTAATTACTAAAAAAGCCTATGATTATTGGTTCTCCTAAAGTAACAAAATATAAAAGTTATGTTACTATGTATGATTAGTTTTTGTTTGAAACTTATATGCACATATATATTTGTATGTTTGTTTATTTGTTAAAAATGTGCTTCTATATACATATAATACATTAATAATAATAATAATAGATATTTATATATGTAATAAACTTCTTTAATTTTTTTATATAGTTTCGTTTTCCGCCGTAACTAGTACGATTACCGAAATTCAGTTTCGGTTTCAGTCTTAAAAACCTGTTTTGGTCGAAAACTGATAATTAGGGAGTGATAAAATAGTGGGCGTAAATAAACAGTTGAAAAAACGTTGAAAGGGTGATAATCAGAAAAATTTAGTAACCCGTATTCTAGTACCTAATTTCAGAGCCTTTGCACCTACAATGAAAGTTTTGAGAAATTATAGAAGAAGCAAATTAACTTTATGAACATAGAAAATTTTTCTACAGTACATATAATATATTTAAGAATGATAAAACAAACCATCTTTATAGAGATTTGCGTGTTGCAAGGCGTTGCACATCTCGATGCAGGTTAAAATAGATTTGGGATGTATATTTGATGCTGTTGTACACAGAATTTTGCACTCATTTAAATGAATGAGATTAAGCCTATTGAAGTAATTTTTCGAAGAAAATCCTTTGTTGATTACTTAACAAATGTAAGGTTTCTCATTAGCATGCATGGGAAGATATATATTAAAGTTAAAACTTTGTATATTAAGACTGTCAAAAACATTTTGGTTGCATATCTTACCAGTGAAATGTCTAAAATTTTTATGTAAATGTAGTTGCGTTTCAAGTTACATTTGAAAAAATGTTTTCTTGCCTACACAACAACTTAAAAGATTCTCAGTTACCCTTGTCAGAAAATTCTTTGTTGGATTTCACACAAATGCACCATTTGCCATATGTATGCATACCGTGCGCATTTAAGTTACATTTGAGAGAAAATTTCTTGTTCCATATCATACAATTAAAAGGTTACTCATTTTTATGCATGAAGAGTTTTTTTATCTTGTTTTTCCGAGAAATTTTTTTGTTGTATATCTCACAGCTGAAAGGTTACATCGCATTTGTATGCGTACGTAGATGTACTTTCAAGTTACTTTCATAGAAAATTGTTAGTTGCTTATCTCACCACTCAAAGATTTTCACTTGTATGCATGAGAAGGTGTTTACTCAGGTTACCTTTCCGAGAAAATTTTTTGTCACATATCTCACAATTCAAAGGTCTCTCATTTGTATGTACACGAATATGTCTATTCATGTTACTTTTCTCAGAAAACTTTTTGTTGCACATTTTACAACTGAAAGGTTTTTCATTTGTGTGCAAGAGAAGGTGTTTATTTAGGCTACATTTCTGAGAAAATTTTTTGTTGCATATTTCACAACTAAAAGGTTTCTCACCTGTATGCAGGAGAAGGTGTGTATTCAAATAACCTTTATGAGAAAATTTTTTGTTGCATATTTCACAACAGAAAGGTTTCTCATTTGTATGCGTAACAAGGTGTGTATTCAAGTTACTTTTCTGAGAAAAATTTTTGTTGCATATTTCACAACTGAAAGGTTTTTCATTTGTGTGCAAGAGAAGGTGATTATTTAGGCTACATTTCTGAGAAAATTTTTTGTTGCATATTTCACAACTAAAAGGTTTCTCACCTGTATGCAGGAGAAGGTGTGTATTCAAATAACCTTTCTGAGAAAATTTTTTGTTGCATATTTCACAACTAAAAGGTTTCTCACCTGTATGCAGGAGAAGGTGTGTATTCAAATAACCTTTCTGAGAAAATTTTTTGTTGCATATTTCACAACAGAAAGGTTTCTCATTTGTATGCATAACAAGGTGTCTATTCAAGTTACTTTTCTGAGAAAAATTTTTGTTGCATATTTCACAACTGAAAGGTTTTTCATTTCTATGCATGAGAAGGTGTTTATTCAGGCTATATTTGTGAGAAAATTTTTTGTTGCATACTTCACAACTGAAACGTTTCGCATTTGTATGAATGAGAAGGTGTGAATTCAGATTACTCTTCTGAGAAAATTTTTTGCTGCAAATCTCACAACTGAAATGTTTCTCATTTGTATGTACGCGAATGTGTATAATCAAGTTACTTTTATGAGAAAACTTCTTGTTGCACGTTTCACAATTGAAAGGTTTCTCGTTTGTATGTATCTGAAGGTGTCTATTAAAGTTATATTTTAGAGAAAATTCTTTTTTGCATATTTCACAACTGAAATGTTTTTCATTTATATGCACGCAAAGGTGTGACATATGAGTACCTTTAGAAGAAAATCTTTCGTTGCAAAACTCACAAACAAAAGGTTTCTCAGTTATTTGCGCAAGAATGTGTGAAGTGAAGTTACTCATATCAGGAAATCTTTTGTTGTGTTTTTAAAAATAGACTATATATATTTTAAAATAGACTATTTTACCATGCATGAAAAGTTGGTGATTTCAGCAGAACTTACAAAGCTTTACAGCTTTCTATACAGATAAAAGAATATTCGTTACGAAGATGTTGATTCAAATCATCTTTGAAATTTGTTCTTGCATTTTGCACAATGATAAGAATTCACTTTGATATGAATACATATTGGGTCCCATACATACTCCCATAAAAAATCATTAATGATATTTCTTATAATTATTTGTATGCCAAAGTGAAAATACTAACTTCATAATGTCTCATAAAGAAAAAAAATGTTTCATTTGTGAAGAATGTTATATATTGATTATTGTGTTACACAATAGATAAATATGAAACAGGAGAAGTAAAGAAATGCTTCAAGTGAATGAGAAATAACAAGTAAAAAGTAAGTATTGTTTCTCCTGGTGGGTCGACCATTAGATCCATTTTAAAGTTTGTTTTTCCTTTTGTTCTTTTCAGAATGCTTTTTTTATACCATTTTTAGTGTACTTATCACCATCTCCCACTTTTTCTCTGAAAATGACTTACCTAAAATGAAAGAAAATACAGGAATGCAAATAGTTTTAAACTTTAATGACAAATAATTAATAATACACTTGAGAAAATTGATATATGAAAACACAGGTTTTTAACAAAAACTTCTATAATATTCATTAAATATGAATGAAATTTCATACATTATACATGCTATGTGCAACAAATAATTTAGAAATATAAAATTCCATACATATTAATAAACTAAAACATAGGGTCAAAAATTAGATTTTAGTAACATAAAAACATGGAAAGTGATTTATGAACAATCACATTTAATTGAAATTAATAATTAAAAAAGCCGCCTTTATTCATCCAAGTTTCTAGATGTTATTTATAAAGCAAGATTTTGAATGCATTTCTGATCAATTAATTTCCAGTTTTGACAGATTAAAGCTTTCAATTCTACAAGTGACGTGTAATTCATTCCATTTGCATAAATCATTCGAACAAGTTATCCCCAAATGTTTTCGATGGGGTTCAGATCAGGACTAATAAGTGGATGATCTAAGAGAACAATATTCTTTTCGTTAAACCAATCTTTCATAGCATTTGAAATGTGAATATTTGCATTGTCTTGCATGAAGATGTAATCTAAAGCATAATATCACCATGCAAATGATAAAAGTGAATTTTCTAAAATTAAACTGTAATCAAAAGAATGCTGGCGAACGTTTAAAAATGCAATTTCCCTTTTGCCATCATAAGCAATCGTTTCTCAATTCAGCAAACTTCCGCCACAAAAATTTCTGCTGAATGTAGATTTTGGTTCTTTTCTAAGATCCCCAATAATACTTCAAACCATCCAGGAAATTCAAATTAAATCTTCTTTCATCGGAGAAAATGACTTTCTTCAAATTGTTACGCGCTGCCATGCACTTCTCTCAATACTGCAAACGCATCTATGTGTTTGTGACACAGAAGTAACTTTCGATCAGGCTTCATTTTTGACCATCTCAAGCTCCGTGAAGAGTGTAAAATTTACCTAACTTTTCTAGAAGTAACAAGAAGGGATAGATCTGCACAAATCTTCTTTGAACTGTGACCGGCTCTCGATGCAAGTTGAAGAATACACCTTTTCTCTGCCTTACTTAAACGTGGATTACCTTTTTTATTAAAATTTTGCCATAATTTGCTGGAGCTTTTCTATTGTTATATATCACACCAACTGATCTTTTAATTAATTTACTAATTTCCTGAACATACTTTCCACATTCTAGATGTGTATCGATTTTAGCTCTTTCTTCCTCAGACAACATCTTTCATTTACCAATCATCAAAAGTATGACTGAAACGTATTGCTTCCAATATATAATGCTTTTTATGTCTACTGTGTAAGTCAGCTTACCTTGTTTTATGCACATTTTTGTCACATTACTTCGGAATAGCCAATGAAATGTGATATTTCACAAATCAATTACTATGTTTGCATATTACGAAAATCTAATTTTTGATTTTTGTTAACGTTTATGTATGAAATTTATTTTTGAAATTCATTTGTTATTCATACTATGTATATGCCATGAAATTTCATTCATTTTTAATGAATATTATAGAAGTTTTTGTTAAAACACCGTGTTTTCATAAATCAATTTCCACCAGTGTAATAATTTATTACATTACTATGGTTATCAAATTGAACCCTTTTACAATAAATAAAACTGACAAATTTATGTTTTTAAATATTAGTAAATCATATATTTTTTAATTACACAAGATAGAATCAATAAAATAATTAAAATATTATTGTAATACACAATACAATGATAACAACTTCATAAATGCATAATGATGATGAAAGGTTATACTTTTGGAGAAGGTTAATCCTTTTTTTTAAACAGATGGATATGATACATTACGAAAGTGGAAAATAGATTAATCAAAGGATTTCAAATAGCGTGCAGGACTTTTAACTTTAAATTATTTCCAAGGTATGTGATTATTCCAAGAATTATTTATCTTTTGTGGAGTTCTGAAAAATTAATTTGTTAATAGGCTGCGGAAAAAAAATCGCGAAATTCGTCAATCGATCAATAACAAAGATCTTGATTTTGCTGTTTGATCTTGACCGGCTGCGTAAAAAGAAAGCAACTTCCATGAATCAGTAGAGAAAAAATCGCAACTTTCGTCAAACGATCATGGAAAAATGTCTCAAATTTTGCAAAACAGTACCGGAAAAAATTCGTGAAATTTAATTGGCCCAAAATCTCATCAATTGTTTGAGAAATGTGCAAATTTATTGTTTTATAAGGATATGAAAATTTTCATTAATGATTTTCTATCTTCCTCTTCACTGTAACCAAATCCAAGACGTCGTATGCAAACACTGGACACAATTTCAAAATCAAGAAGTGTATTAATGTTTTCTTTATCTCATATATCGAAATTTCAGATTTAAATGCATGCCTTCAAGTGGCGTTACGTCGATATTGACGATTGTTTCGGTTCAGCTAATAAGATAATTTCTTGTATTCAGATGAGGCAAAAGGCAAATAAAGCAATAATTTAAAATCTGTACAATTCAGAAATCTGCAAAAACTCTTGCCGTAGATTTTTGATAACGTACTGCACATAATATTATTTAATAAAGCAAATGATATTTGACAGCATTGGGATGATGAGGTTGTTCCAAAAAATAACTTTTGAAACGTGATAAGCATAGGGTCTTAAATTATGTGAAATGTTGAGTTAAACACATTGTAAAAATTTGATTTTTTCATTTAATAATAACTGACCTCTGAAAAGACTTTACCCTTTATGAACTGAATTATGAATTCATGAAAATTTTATCTTCTAAAGCATTTTTCCTGAATTTTTGAAACTACATTAGAAGATTTATGTTTGAAACTAAATTAGATGATTTACATAATCATTTAATAAATTTTAGAAGGATTGAAAGATTTAGAAGGATTCATTAAATTTGAATTTATAGGGATTTTGTGCAATATTTATAACACCGCTCAAATCTTTTATTTAAAATATTTTTTTTAGTATTTTGTAGAATTAGGAAATGTACAAATATAATGTTCTTACAAAAAAAATATAGAAATATTTCCGAATTTAAAAATCCTCCCCCCCAAGAAAGCTGAAATATTTTTGTTTTAAGTAACCAATAATGCTTTTGGAACAAGATAAAGTAATGTAGGGTAGGGAAGTACACAGTGAGACATCGTGCACAGTGAGACAGCAGCCACTTTGACATATAGTTGTAACTTTTTCTTCAGGCTGGCACACACACATAACGACCTCATCTTATGCAACACGTGGATGTAGTTTCGACACTTCAATTACTCATCCGACAAAATAGTAAATATTTCCTTATTTTATAGTTGTTAAAGTTACATAAACGTCTATTTTAGAGTTCATTTCCTTCAATATGACATATATTTACTTAACCAAACCTAGCTATATCTAATAATAGACTATTTCGGAAAAACGAAAAACTTTTTAAAGCGGTGAAATTGATGTAACAGATGTGGCATCCATTTTGTTTCAACGTAACGAAAGTACACAGTGAGACACACAGTGGTGGTACGCAGTGATACGTGTCTTATTGTGTACCTACTATGTAGTTCTGATGTTAAAAAAGTTATTTATTAATAAAAGAAGGTTTTTTTTCTCCCTCTCTTTCTCTGTGCGTGTGTGGACGTGCGATGGCTAGGGAAATTTACTAAACGTAAGAGGCTGAAAATTTGCATGAAGGTAGCCCAAGGTCTGCCATTGTCCACCCGAGGCCCATATTTTTAATATTTTGAAAATCTAGAAATATTAATTAGAAATGATAAACTGCAGAAAATTATTGATTGAGTGTAAAAATGTATGATTTATGCAAATATATACATTGTCTCACTGTGTATTACTTGTGGTACACAGTGAGACAATTTTCGATACTCCGTTATGCTGCTTTTGTGCTTTTATAAATAACTTTTTTAAAACCATTTATACATTAATGTGTAGCGCATTTGTGTAGCTTAAAGATGTAGCAAAAATTTTTTCAAAAGAATAAAAATCGTCGGCATTTGTTAAGTAATAATAGTTTTCGTCTCACCGTGTACTACCCTCTCCTATTTATAACTCATTCTAAACTCTATTACAACTAATCGATGTATTAAATAAATCTTATAATAAATTATTTTAAAGGTACTTATATGTACCGTCAGTAGATAAAGGATTAAAGATTCTATAATTATATTTTTTAAGCATGTCACTATATCTTTCTATACATAAAAAAGTAACGATTTGGAAATGGGCCAAAATATTTGGAAATGGACCAATGAAAATCTGCGTTGATACCGCAAAACACATCAGATTGGTCAGAGCTTTCTGTCTTTTAGCGGAAATTGTGCGTGGCGAAAACCATGAAAGTAGAGAATTTAGATAGGTTGGACGGAGAAAGGGAAGAATCTTCTGCATTTCGATAGACTTCTGTTTTTTGGTTCTTTTTAGGGGTCGATGGCAAAAGTGATTTTTACAGAAAGAAGATAATTTCCATTAACTGATGAGAAAGGGGGTGGGGGTCATCTGAGTTTGGAATCTAAAAATTGAATGCATAGAAAATCAGAATGGATACGCCAAACAGTTACGTCTGGGGTTGGCTAGAAAATAGAGATTGCTTCGCGATACCCAACAGAATCGTGAAGCGATTAAGCGGGGGGTTGGTGAGCGTAGCGAGCAGGGGACAGAGCACCCCTAGTCATGCAAATAACAGTAATAACACATTAATTTTTCTCATCATTTCATTTAGCTAAGACACCACACCCTACACAGTGGAGATACAGTTTATTAAAATCTTTATTGTAAATCACACAAAATGAAATGAAGAACAAGAACTTTAAACACAAAATGAAGTGGCATATCCAGTATTTTTTTTTTTAATGGCTGTTGTTTTCATGTCGCAGATTGCAATTGAACATTGTAGAAATGGGCGATTCTACAAAAGTGGTCGATTTAGCTTTTGGGGAAGAAAATATTTTCTACGAGAATACCTGAAACCCATGGTTGCTGTGGGTAGGTAAATATCTCTACTTTCTGGATTGAACCCTTGCAATGTAATTTAAGAAGCTATGAACAGGATATTAAAAGATTTCTACAACTTGAAAAGTATATTTTGTAAAGACCGTCAAGTGCATTATCATGGTTACAAAATTCCTCCATATTATTGGGGTTCTTTTGGCTTCTAATCTTCAAGCACGATCAACTTGTTGACTAATGAAAGTTTTAGAGTTTCGCAAAAATTCGTACTCAATAAAAATCAATTTTTAGAAGAAGTTTCCATGACTCCTTTATGATTTTCCCCAACAATCAAACACACCCATGGTTACAAATTTCTTTTTTTATAGGGAAGAACAAAGTTCTATGTGTGAAATAAAATAATTTTTAATATCTTATGACATGAATTTTCGATTTTATTCGCCACTAACTAGTTGTCTGAGCGAAGCGAAGGCTAATACACCCGTAATATTACTTTCCGGGCATATACAGCTACGATGGATATTAAAACCTTTCGTGAAGCATAACTCAAAAAATATTTGTCGGGTTTGGTTTCTGATTCTACCAGAAAGTACCTATGAGAGTAGTGTTCTGAATGCACCTACTATCAAAAATAAGTTCCAATTCGTTTAAAAATTATATTAACCCGTAACTGGAGTCGGGAGTCAGAATGACTCCGCGTTGTTCTTTGCCTCTGATTATCATGTGTTTTTTTGTCCTTGTATAAAATCATTTCTCAGTACCAACAAGTAGTTCTTTTATCATTACATGATTTCCAGAATATATTGCGTTTCTAAAAAAAATTCCAATGCTGTTTACAAAAGACAAAAAAGGAAAATAAAATTTATCTCTGAACGCGTAAGAAAATTCATGTCTCCAGTTACGGGTTAAAAAAGACTGATAAAAACGCATGATTTATCTGCATATGTCACGGAAATTTGGTGTACGTCGTTATCATCGGCTGGATGTTTTCGTAGAAAACCGCATTACAACACATGAAGCAAAGGAAATATGCACGCAGAAATATTAAAGTATAATAAAAACTATTTAAACAGGAAAATAAATCTGGATTTTTTTTTCTATTTAAAAGAAAAAAGCCAAAATAACTTAGTATTTGATATTTTACGATAACCTATGTAACGTAATTTTTTAATTGCCAGTAGCATATTTTATATTTCGCGTGTGCAAATTAGAAACAATTCTTCGACGATTAAATAAAATATTTTGATTTATGGCATCATATCTTCTTCTTTCGTCTTAGTATTTTAAAAGAAATTGGTACATTTCCAGTATAGAGGCTTCGGCGAGGTAGAAAAAATGAGTTTGACGAAAGAAGTAAACTTTTCATGCATACGTTCTGCTAACTTATCCATTGTTTGATATACCCAAGCACTTCTTTCAACATTTATGCAATTTATTAAGTGTAAACAAGTCATTTACCTATTTTCACATACAAACGGAAGTAACTTGTATTTAAAAAAATATTATATATATCTATATCTATATATATATATATATATACAAAGTTTATATTTATATGTAAAAATAAGCAAAAACATTCATCAGGTTTCTTTGCACATATGTTTATATCAATGTTTATGTCATTTATAAACCCAAACTGCACCGATTTTTAAAAACACGCCAAAAATATTATTGGAAAAGTACCATGAAATTAGTTAAAATCATGTATTTCCATGTGAATGGAAGGTTTACGTCTTAAATGAAATGAATGCAACATGAATATGGTATGGGAAAAATTTTTAGTAATTTATCACCTGCTCTCGTCTAACATAAAATTATCAATACAGTGAAACCCCGATTTTACGTCCCCCGAATCTAAGTTCTTCTCGCATTATGCGTTTTTTTTTATCAGGTCCCAATTTTTCCGTATAATTGTAATGTTAATTTAACCCGGATAGTAAGTTGGTTATTTATGGAATTTCCCGCATTTTACGTTTTCTCTGGAAAGTAAAAAAAGGTAAAAATGTTCTAAAATAAGCAATAATTTTTTCTTTTGTGCTTTTTTAAAGCTAATCCACGTTGTTGAAAGTTATATAATCTATGAAAACAGAAACGAATTCTACAGACTCCTGTCTTCTTAAACTGGTTCCCCCCTCCTCCTTTGTTAAACACCTGCTGTCACAGATTGCTCCCTTCCCTGACAGCTGGCGGGGAGTAAAGTACAGAAACAACACACTTTATTGTGTAGTAATGAGATGGGCAGGGGAAGAGACACTACAGTTACTAATCACATGGGGTGGCTCCTTTCTTACGTCGGGAGGGAAAGGGGTCCTTACACTTCCTCACGTTTTCAGATTCAGCTGATGTTTAGCACGCGGTGGTCGCATTTCTAACCTTTTTGGACCAAAATGACGAGTAAAAAACGCAAAAATTTTTCTGTTGCCGAGATAGCCGAAATTGTTAAACAATTTGATGAGTTTCACGGAACCAAAGTAGCATTCGCTCAATCGCAAGGAATTCCCGCGACAATTCTGCAATACATACTACAGAAAAAAGAATGCATTTAAAAAAACATCGAGAAAGTGGGAGAAAAAATGCGAAGAAATGAAGAACATTGAAAAATCGCCATACGACGAGCTGGAAGGTATCTTATTTAAGTGGTTTAAAGAAGCTCGTGCTGCGAATGTACCTAAAAATAGCGCGATACTAAGCGAAAAAGCTCTAGAAATCATCGATAGGCTTGGTGGTTTGAAGGACTTCACAGCTTCAAATGACTGGATTGACCGGATGAAAAAAAGACATAATCTTGTGTATAGATCGTTTTCGGGAGAATTATCGAGTGTAAATGAAACAATAGAAAATGAGAAGAAAAATTGACATCCTACTGGGTAAAAGTTACGTTGCTAAAGCAGACTCCTGCCATGGAGGGAAGATGTCTAAATTGTGTCTTACGGTTTTATTGTGCTGTAATTCTAATGGAAGTGGGAAGCTGACGCCTCTTGTTGTTGGAAACTCGCGCAACACACGATGCTTCAAAAACGTGAAAAGTTATCCAACAAAGTACGAAGCAAACAAAAATGCGTGAATAACCAAATCCCTTTTCGAAGACTTTTTGCGCAAACTAAACAAAAAAAAAGGAGTTGCAGAATAGTGAAATAATTTTGTTCATTAATCAATGAATTGTACATCCGGTTTTGCAGCTGTCTAATGTGCATGTCGAATTTTTTTCCGGCAAATTGCACAAGCAAATTTCAGCCTTGTGATCTCGGCATTATTCGATCGTTCAAGGTTTTTAATAGAAAGCAACTTGTCCGGAAAGCTGTAGCGGAAATGAAAAATGGAAATCTAAATGACGCCTGCAAATTAAAGTTAAGTGTTCCAGATGCTATGCATTTGATTTCTGCGTCGTGGAGAAACGTTACACAACAGTACATTTCCCATTGTTTTAAAGAAAGCGGATTCGTAGCATCTAATGAACCGAGAACAGATGAAGAATCAGCTGTGGTACACTCGGAGAATGAAAACCGAACAGTTATCTATGATTTCGACGATTATATTCCGGAAAACTTAGCAACATGCGAAGCTGAAAGAGCTACTGCTCCATCCGTAGCCAACGTTATGGACTTTTCGTCCACCGACGAAAATGAAAAAGAAGAAATAGAATAGACCCGTCCCATCTTTCATGCTCTGAAGAGCTTACAAAAAATAAAAAGACTATTTTCTTTCTCATAAAGACCAGGAAAAAAACTTGCAAAGTACCGCGGTTCGGGGCTATTTTTGTCCTCGTGTGGTGGGGTTACTTTGGTCCAGCCCATAAAAAAGATTTTATTCTTTGTATTGAACAAACAATACAAGATAATTTGGAGTTTTTGCCCTTGAAAAATAATTTATACCCTACTACGGGGTATTTTAATAGTTTTGGGGGTAATTTAAATTTTTTTAATGGCAAAACTGAATGTGTTTGTAAACAACTGTTTTCGTGTGTAGATTTTAACTCTCCAATCTTTCTATTGTGAAACAATCTTGATAAGAGCTACAAATAAAGTAAATGTCAAAATATTACCTTTAGTAACCCGTAAGCTTTTTCAAGAAGGCTCACGTTTTGAGCACCTTATCGCCAGAGTAACGGTTGGCGCGAGGATGAATTCAACGCTGCACACTCTTTCTTTTTCGTGACGTCAATCGCGTAGCGAACAGCAACCCCATTCCTTTGCTGAGAGAAAGAGATAGTGCATTTTTTCATTTGTTTTTCCGCAAATGTAAAAAGCTATCAAACAGAGAATAAAGTAGTATGACGAAATGTTATTTCACCGTGGTTTACAATTAAAACCTTTCTTAAAGCATAGAGCTTTTTCGGATTAAAATGCTTTTAATTTCACAATATAGTATATAGTTCAAACATAAGTTATTTTTTTCAGTTCAATAATATTTATTTATATCATTAATTCACTATGTTCGAAGAAATTGAGAACGTATTTTATTTTTTAGGGAAAATAAAAACAGACGTAAAGATTTTCTTTTAATAAACATAATTCTATTGATCATATTTTTATGACACAATTGAACTTAGATTTATTAGTATTACTACTGAATTAAAATAGTTTTTTTTATTATTATTAAGCGGCATAATTGTGTGACGTGTTGATTGCATTAATAAAACATATTTTCAGTGAAATAATTCATTAAAAATTAATTGTTCTTAATTTAATTGCGATTAGAAGTTAATAGGAAGTTAAAACTAAAATCAATACGATTATAATTAGATTGAACGATAAATCATAAATTATTTAGCTGTATCCTGCAATTAAATCAATCAGCTAAAATAATTGCAAGTTGATGCATGCAATTAAATAAATTACTATTACATTTTAATGCTGTTAAATCGTTATCATTATTTGAGTTTATATGAAAAAAGCATTGGTCTGCCCCTAGTGCACAAAATTAAAAATCTTTAAGATTCTTCAATTTTTTATTTTAAAATTTTTGCCATATTTTTAAATATTATTTCATCCTAGTTGTTTTATTTGTTATTTTAAAATAGCAATTCGTCATATTTAAATAAATCATCTAAATTCTTCTCGAATGAAATCCCTCCCACACACACTCCATTTTTCGCCATTCTGCACACATATTGCACTATTTATTAAGTTGAAGTGGCAATAAAATAATGATCAGTCGTCTGAGGCAACCTCCCATTTCGAATTTTCTCTTCTCTCTCTCTCTCTCTCCCCCCCCCTCTCTCTCCTCCAGCACACTAATTTTTGACCATTTAAAATTCATTGTTGCCTTGCAGAAAAGATTAGTTAAAATTGTGTCTCAAATGTTAACTACCCCTTCGCTTATCCATAATAGTGCATAAAGTTTACTGTTTTGCTCTATCTGTTAATTTTTAAATAACAAATAAATAATTTACCATAAAAAAAGAAAAAAAAAAGAAATAGAATGAAAGATTTTTAAAAAAAATCAGGATTAACTTTTTGTGCACACGCTTTCATTTTTTTTTCATTATTCTTTACATTTTTTAAAAATTTCTGTCCTATTTATTACTTTGAAGTAACTATAAGTAAAGGACCAATTATTCAAACTCTGCCCTCCCCCCGAAGAAAAAGAAAAGCTTGTTTTTGTTTTATCCCCCTCCCCCCAAAAAAGTTAAATATTCAAAGTTTTTAATTTTTTGTTTTGTTTTTTCTATTTGCTAATGGATAAATTTAACTATTTAAATCTACAGTCCCTCACTATCATACACAGTTAAAAAATTTCTCTAGTGATTTTATTTGCTACTTTGAAGTAACAAAAGATAGTCATTCAATATTCCTTCTCCCCCACCTCCCCTTAAGAATTTCATCTCACATTAAAAAGGCAATTTCTAAACATCCTGGTTGGGGGTGTGATAGATTTTTTCTTTCCTGGTTTGGCCTATTTTCACTCGACTTTGGGGACTGTTTCTGCAGAATGATTTGGCATTAAATTAATTATATAAGTTAATCGCAGAAAATATAGTAATTTTCTGCCACAAGAATTTTTTTTAAATCTGTGTTTATATACATCAAAATGAACTGAAACTGCATTAATTCATCATCCCCATAAATCTATCTTTATGTGTAATCAAATATCTAGATTTATGAAGGTAATGAGTTTTTGTTTAACAGGTATGGAATTAATAATACTCAATTGAATGAAAATGTAGATTTTTGAGGGGATCAGATAATTAAAATTTTAGCCTATATCATCAAAAGTAATAAAGGCCTTTGATAAAACAGAGTATAAGAGTTCGTAATACAATTTCTTTCGAAGATGATTTCTTTTAATCTAGAACACACAATTGAAAATATTTCTTTAATTTAGGTAGGAACTGTTATTCTAAAATATGCTAGTTCGTCTTCAGCCATTTCGGTTCAAAACAAAGCACAAGACGACGATTGGCGTTAGAGCTGGCTGAACGTTCTCGCTTTCGCCAACTCGCCAAGGCTGGTGCTGAAAACGTGAGCCTTCCTGAAAAAGCAACCCGTAACCCATGAGTGACCATAATTTTTCCTTAAACTTTTTATTTTGGCAGAAAATGTTTACGTTTTCAAAAAGGTAGCACGAAAACCAGTATTTCGGGGCTATTTTGTGCCAGGCCTGTTTTGGTCCGAAAATAGCCCAATTACTTAGAAATGCCTTTTATACAACCAAATCTCTTAAAACATGTTTTAAGTAACTTTTTTCAAATGTTACTGTTGCAAACTGTTACATTAATTGAAAGAAATTAAGTTGAAACTGGTGTGAATGAATAAGAACAAAAGAACTTCTTAAAACACCATCAAAAACTTTTAATTGCGCTAGGCCTTTCAAAAGATCTGAGTCTTTCTTCGTCAGGCGCAAAAAAGACGTTCTTCTACTATGAAAGCATTTGAGTCTTGCTGCTGTTTTCATAGTAGAAGCACGTCTTCTTTGCGCCTGACGAAGAAAGACTCAGATCTTCCGAAAGGCCAAGCGCAATTAAAAGTTTTTGATGGTGTTTTAAGAAGTTCTTTTGTTCTTGTTACATTAATTGTTTTTGTTCCAGTTGCTGAGGATAACATAACGAAAACAGTTTTTCGTTTCTTTAATATTAACAATTGGTTCATTGTGTTTAAATGTTAAAAAAAAATTGTTTATCGGGTTTGCAGTGTTAATTTATTAGAAAATGCTACTGAAAAAAAGCGAGGGGCTACTTTGTTCCAAAACTTTAAATATATTTAAAAAATAAAAAAATTCCTCTTTAAAACCATACAGTTTGCTTCATTGTTTCATGTTAATTCTTTACAACTAAATTTCGACGTTGGAAAATCACATATAATATTTTTTTAATAATGGAAATATGAGTGGAACCAGGAAAACGTGGCCCAAAGTAGCCCCGCCCCGTTCGACGGTATTTCAGTCCTGGAAGATGCTGCATTCACTTTGAACTCAATGACTAAAAAACAATCCACTATTACGGACTATTTTCAACCTAAACGACAGGATTTGCAACTAAATGTGTTAAAAAGATTTTAAAATAGTATGTATAATAATGTTATTTTCGTAAAATATAGATTTTAATATACTGGTGTCCAAAATTAAGGACCAGTCACAAAAGGCTAATTTTTAAGTAAGCGAATACTCAAAAGGAAATAATATATTTCAAATAATTACTATCCCTACAACACAGTTAGTCCATATAGCATCTCATTCATGTAATACATGGTAACAAGTGTCACAGTGAGTACGGTGAAACAAAAAATAGGAAATTCTACACGTCTCATTATGAGTCTCAAATGATCGCTATATGTGACTCCATGGAGACGTCAATGTAACTGCTGCTTTTTGATAAGTTACCAGGTGATTTTACAATGTAGTTACATCGTGACTCTCATGTGACTGTCATTTTTAGACTCAATTTCAAAGTCATCATGAACGTTGTATTATGGTAAGTCACCAAATAATATCACATTATAGTCACATAGTGACTTTTTACAAAAGAGAACAAAGGTGACTTCACACTAGTCTGTGACCTGAAAGTCATCATGTGACTTTAATGTGACATCGTTTGGTAACTTATCACAATGCAACTTTCACGATGACTTTGAAATTGAGTCTACAGATGGCAGTAACATGAGAGTCATAGTGTAGCTACATTGTAAAGTCACATGGTGACTTGTCACAACGTAGCAGTCGCAGTAACGTCTCAGTGGAGTCACATATAGTGATCATTTGAGACTCAAAATGAGATGTTTGTAATTTCCTATATTTTGCTTCACCGTAGTGACTGTGACACTTGTGACCATGTGTGACATGAATGAGATATTATATGGACTAGCTGTGCTGTAGAGATAGTAATTATTCAAATTATATTATTTCCTTTTGAGTATTCGCGTACTTGAAAATTAGTATTTTGTGATTGGTCCTTAATTTTGGACACCAGTGTACTTTTTGAAAGAGTCATCTTTACTACCTTTAGTTTTTTCTACGATTTTTTGCTTTCTATGTATTTCCCGTATTTTACGTTTTTTTCACACAGTCCCTTGAGAAACGTAAAATCGGGGTTTCACTGTATATATATATATATATATATATATATATATATATATATATATATATAAACTTTTCAACGGAGGATGGTTGTGGGATCTGGTGGTCATGATCGACGAAAATATAGCAAAATTTCCCGAAATGTTTTCCTTCGGACGGCTGCAATAAGTAGCTTTTTACTTTTTGTAATGAAAGCTAAAAGTGTCCACAATTTTGGCCACCACTGTGTTTTAATAACTGCATGAACCGGAAAGATATTTACCATAATTTCACAAACCGGAATATCATTCTTGTTTCTTTTGTTATATTTCAAGAACTTCATTTTATTTTTGAATACCAAATGATAAGCCATTCAGTCAAATAGTTTAGGAATTATGGAGATTTAAAATTTTGGAGTTTGGAATATGAAATTCTTTTTTAATCATGGCACTTCAATTTTAGTAAGAAAATGCAATCTTTCTTCAAACTACTTTGTAAGAAAAACTACTTTCATCAAAACTTAGTTATCAAAACTACTTTGTAAGAAAAAAAGCAGAATGCAATGTAGGTTGTCCTTGTTAGACACAACTCAAAAAATACTTGCCGGAATGAGTAATATTTTTTTATTAAAAAATTTTAAGCTTCTAGAAATAGTTTTCTATAAAAAAAAATAATAGGTCGAAAATTAATTTTGAAAACATACATAATTTGAAAGTAGATATCAAAACAAAATATGAACTGAACGTCTATAAATATTTTAAGAATTCTTAGAATTTTTAGATGCTTCAGATATACAAATCCAAAGTTACAACTCATTCTGACGCGTAGTTTTACACTTAAAAAACAACCTGTCCCAAAAATCACTAATGTTTTTGGCTATGGCTAGCAATCCCCAATTTAATTTGGGTATACTCCCCAAGAAGGAGTTGCTTTGTACTACTGATTTCAATGCCATTTTCATTACTGTAACAATGAAAATTTTATGAAGTTATGCATAGAATTCAACCAAATTTCATATTATACTTTTGGCTATAATCAGAGCTCACAGTGAAACTTGGGAATATTCCGCCAAAATTTAAAGCTTTGATAGCAATTTATGTGCCACTTTCATTATTGTCTCATTAAAAAGTGTACAAAGTTATGCATAGGAAAGAACCAAACTTCACATAGGTATATGTTTTTGACTATAGACGTTAAGTCCCAGTTGAAAATGGGAATATTCCTCTGGAAGAGGCACTTTGGTAGCTATTTCAGTGTGTTTATCGCTACTGTTGGCAGTTTAACTAAAGAAATTATGAATATTTTTTACCGAATTGTAATATTTAGATGAAAATCATTTGTTGAGGTTACATAAATAAGAAAGGAAAAATTTTCTGTTGAATGGATATTTTCCTTTTTCTCAGAGGCAATTTTGTGATTGAAATGTATGGAGTCGTGTATTATTGTTTTGTTTCACACTGACTATACAAGATCTTAAACATGCAGGTATAAATTAAAGTAGAGGTGAAAATACCAGATTTTTTTAAAAGAATACCTTAAAACTACATTTTACGGCTTTCAGAAATAAAGTGAACGAGTGACATTGTACTTTTCTTACTAAAATTGTTCAACGTGAGAACCATTATTAGACATGCATTCAATGAGTCCATTGAAATTTTTCAACAATATGGATTCTAATTGTGACGAAAAATGTATTTATAGTATATTTCAAGTGTCAAATCAATTTTTTTTAAACCTATCAGAGGCAACAAATGAATTGCTTTCTGTTTATTGAAAATTATACCATTTCATTTTTCGTTAATTAAGTTTCAACTGGAATTGTTATCAAATATTCAATCAAATAATTTTTTTTAATTAAAACTATTTGAAGTATTTTATATTACTGAGAAAAAGGCTTACTCATGGTTCTTACTATTCTATTATCCCGTGCAAGCATCATTTGAAAGACTTCTAGTGAATTAAAAATATTTATGATGTTTCCTACATGATTTTTATCTGTTCTAGGAAACAGAGCAGGGATAAAGGGAGGAGGAACGTAGACCACCCTTACCTGTCCTTGGATACGGGTGGTCCCCGCCCTTTCCCTTGTAAGTGACACACGGTACTCTCGCCAATGACGCATATGCGATAAATCATAGATGACACGCGTTGCAATTCCTTCGAAACCAGGACTGTAGTCGCTTGAGTTTTCTTCATTGTACGTTTAGTTTTTGTGGTGAGAGTTCAGGGCAAGCATGTCGCCCTGTGTCCCGTATAAAACCTTATCTTTCGATGAAAAAATTGCTGTGATTCGTGAAGTAGAAAAGGGTGTAAAGAAATGCATAATCGCAAAAGAGTATGGAATAGCACCAACACTCTTTCGACCTTTTTGTAAAATAAAGAAAAAAATTTGAAATCTAATCCAAATCGCAAACGACCTAAAGAGCCTGATAATCCTGATATGGACGAGTGGTTTAAGCAAGCGCGGGACAAAAACATCCCTCTCAGTGGAACTCTTGTTCGTGCAAAAGCGGAAGAATTTGCTGTCAGCTTAGGAAACAACAACTTCAGAGCAAGCTCCGGATGGTTAGACGGATTTAACCCATTGAGCGTTTCAGTATATTCTAAAAATGTACCTTAAAAAGGCCTTGAATAGGAAAAAAGGACTTGTTCTAAAAGGAAGAAGGGGTTATGTGATTTTTTACTTCAAAAGTGCTAAGGGATTTAGTTCTTTCCCCTTCTTTCTGACACTGAATGAATGAGGCGGCTGTCCACCGTCTGTATGAGGCGTAAATGGGTGTTTAAAACTAGTTGACTAATAGCTTTCGAAAACGATTGTCCGGTAAATTCCAGACAACATCTGAAAGTATGCAAGGAAATAGCAGTTTTCAGGAATACAGGTCCGTTGCTTGGAATAATGTTTGCAAACTGTTAATGTAGTATAATTTGCTTTATATGCTATTAAATTTTATCTAAATTTGAAAAGAATTTATATCTCCCCAATAACAAGCATGTTTCATTTCGTCTAAATGCATTTTTTTAAGAAACAGTTTCTGTTACATAAACCTGTAAATTTAATTAATTTGTAATGATTTAATTATAAAATTAAACTGGAAGTAATCGATTTTATAAATAAATTTACATTTTATAAAACACACATATAGCGATAGATCTCACTATACAATGAATCTCAATTAAATGTTTAGTACGGCATACCATGGTGCTCGCTTTTAGATAGTGTTATCCATCGTATTTCAATTTCAATGCTAATATTATTTATTTTTTCTTTTATAAATAATGATAATAATAATTTGTCATTATACAAGTTAGTGTAACATCTGCTTTCTTTGATTTTATGTGATATAAATCTGAGATAGCTGATATATTTTACATTATCCTGATGAATATGCCAATTGAAAATATATTCAAATATTCCATCCCCCCAAAAATGTGATTTGTTATATAGTATTTCAAATCCGCATTCAAAATAAATGGAAAAATTCTTCTTCTAAATGATAATCCCTCTAACTTATTTTTTGTGAGCAAGCAATAAAAGAATTAAAATAAATTTTAATAAGGTATTCAAAATGCGCAAATTGCTGTTTAAAAAAAGAAGAAAAAAATACAAACTGACAAACTTTTTTCCACCCATGCTTAAAGAAGAAAATAAAATAAAATAAAATAAAAAATAAAGAGATTTTTGGATCTTATAATTTAGCTTCCAGATAACAAATTTGAATTTTTATTAATTCCTATTTTTTTACTGATAAATGTAGACCATTAAAAGAAAAACATTTATTGCTGTAATCAAAGTGGCAATAATTTCAACCTTGCCTTTCGTTCTCGGCAGTTTTTACTATATATCTTTAGGCAATTGTTTGATTACAGTAAAACCAAACATGATAAGGCATTTCTTTTTTATAAAGTACACTATTTCTTGTACTTAAATCATGTTTACAGATAGTAAAGATACATTACTTAAGTATTACAGAATTAATTAATCAGTAACACTACACGGTACCACTGTATATTACAATAAAACCGGTTAATACGAGATCACTGGGTACGAAAACAAATTCTGTTTCAGACAGGTTTTACTAGGTGTAATTGTGTAATATTTCGTATTTCGAAAATTTTATGTTATTAAACATAAAATTTTCCGTTTAAGGCAGGATTATGTTATACATAGATTCCATTCTTACAGGTTTTATCGTAATTAATTAGTGATCATAGTATTGCATCATTAATGAGCTATAGGTGCAATAATTGTACATATGTATAATATTACTGATTAAACGCAGATTTTAATTTTAACAATGAAACCCTTTAAGACGGAATGGCAAGGGACAATATAATAATTTTGAATTAGAAATTTTCCAAGGAACTTTGGATTTCTTTTTAAGTCAAGATTCCACTTAATGTTACAGGTATTACTAAGTATAAATAGGTAAATGGAGACTCTGCATAGTAATATACAAAATAAATATGCTTTTTGCAAGTTCCATAGTAATAAAAGTGCCCTTTTTTTCGGGTGCCAATTTTTCCTTTCCCATCACCTAGGAGAAATAATTACATCTAAAATTTTCTGATAACAGGAATTATTTTCCATACCTAATATATTTCCCTATACAAAATGAAAAAAATACAATCAATTTCAAATGTTTGTGAAGAATAATACCCCCCCCCCCACTTTATCCCCAATAAAACCTCCAGCATCCATCGGCCATAAAGAGAGGAAAAGGATTTAAAATTTACAACAATAAATTCGCAACCTCGCGGGACACAAGTTGAATATTCTTGGACTAGATGGAAACTAAGCACTATTTTTAATAATTTCGGAATGTATTCATGTATTTTTCCTTATATTTAGTATAGTAAGATTCAGTATTATATTTTCTAATTCTTTGGAGAAATTGAAAAAGAATATCTGTAAAAGAAACAAGAGCTAAAAATCATGCGTCTAGCATAAATTAAGATTTTCCAATACATTCAGAATATTGAAACAAAACTTTGCAGCTTATTACGGAGAAAGATGATATCTAAATAAATAAATTAGAAAACGCATCTAATTTTTTGTGCAGCCCTGTATATGCTCTATAACTTTGTATGTATGCTACATGGTATGGGAAAATTTAGTTCAGCATGGAAATTTTCATTCAGCAATTTCTGTCAATAAACGGGGATGTATTTGAGATAGTGCAGCCCTGTATATGATCTATAAAATTAACAAACGCCATATAATATGATAAAAAAAATAATATAAACGTGTACCACAACCGATAACGAACTTCTAGCAATTATTGTTCATAAGCCAAATTTGTTTGTGTGCCCTTGAAAATTAAATATAAATTCTTTGCACACCATATTCTGCATCAATCGCCTTGTAGTGTACAACACCTCAGTGATGTATATAAATTTCAACATGCTTAAAAGAGTGTAATATCATTAAACTACACAACACACGATTTTTTCCATTCACAGTAATGTGACGGCATTCTTTTGAGTGCCCCTGTAAACGAATCATACATGGTACACACATCATTTTCAATACTAAACATGCCAAAGTAAACACAAATAACATATATCAATTCCATGGCAATTAGACTATATTTACGCAAGCACGGAATAGCGGATAGGAGGAAAGATAGACAAACCGAATTCAAAAACGCTTTTTTTTCTTTCACTTTATCTTTTTTTCATTTTTCGGCAAATAAATTACATGAGAATTACAAGCGTTTTCCTGTTATAATCTTTATCGAGCTTCCGTGTGTAGATTTTTTTTTCAAAACGCCAACTTTAACAGCATTTTCTAAAAGACTTCCTACGTTTATCGAAAAATGAAAAAAAAAATGTTCGACTTTATAGTTTCTGAATAAGAACTCCTGCCAATTCCGTGTGTTTATGAACAAAACTGAATTCAGGAATGTGTCAGAAAAAGTCAATTTCGAAGATTATGCAATTTTTGTCCGGCGCATTTGCCCAGAGACCCCAAAATTTACTGTCTCAAACTTTGAAGCAATTGCAATAAGTTGGATTTATATGATGTAACTATTATCAGTCGGGATGAGAACGAAAGTAATCAACATTTATTGTCAAATATTTTTGCGATTTCTAAGTAATCTATAATTAAAAATAAATATTTAAATACATTAAAATAAATTTCAAATATACAGTATTAGTGTACTTTAATGCATTAAAATAAAAGTTTTCTTACTTTAATTCTCATGGTAACGAAATGAATATTTCAATCATCATAATCTAGTTTAACTTTTTTTTCCCACTTTCAATACATTCATTTCATTATGATTGTTTTAATCATACTTATCATATAGTATTAGCATTAAATCTGATCATATAGTATTAGTCCATGTGAGATAGGATTATAAAAAAAATGGATTACCATGATTTAATTTGTCATTTAACCAACATGATTGTGCTAAGTTAAGTATTAATAAAAATAACAATAAATTTAAAATAGATAATGCTTTCGTTTCCATTATTGTCAGAATCTTTGTGATAGATAATGATTCTTCCCTGTTTTTAAACCCTTGAGGGGCAAGCAATTACGTTTGTGAAATGCTGAATTCCCACCGGAATCTTTGAAAAATTCTATTTCAAAATAAGTAAAGGCAATTTTACGGCTTTTATCTACCAAAGTTAGAAAAGTAAAATTTAATAAAATTTTTCTGGTGTAAAACTTCATTAATCGTAGGTGGTATATAATATATACCGGTGCTCCTCAAGGGGTTAAGGACATATACTTACACTAAATCATATCTACTGTTTTAATTGCATCCATTCTATTGATATTTTTCAATAATTCGATACTTGTACTGTTCATTGGTACCTTTTTAAACAATATGCAGTTACACTTTATCAAGAATATTTTAGTCTAATTGTGAGCTTGGGGAGCAATCGCGACAAAATCTATTAATGCTCTTCCACCTGACTTCGCAAATATTACTTGTATTGCCATGAAATCGATATATGATATGGAGGCCTGTTCACTATTGGAAATAGTGAGTGTGGCCTTTATTGTTGGTTTACATGGATGTATAAAATAATTCGAATTATGGTCTAAGTTGATATCTGCTTGTAGTACTTTTTTTATAGAATATTATTTCAACCATAATAATTGATACACATTGTTAATGTGCAGTGCAGTTTGTTTCCCACAAATAATAATAATAATGCGCGTAGTGTTTACGGATCATTAACAGAAGAATTCCGAGACAACCGAAGGACAGTGCACAAAAAAATGACGGTTGAAAAAGGATCACTTTTCTGCATATTTAAAATATTTATGAGGAAAGGGTAGATTGCTGAAATTAAAATTTTAATATCTATAAATAGCCCCAGGGGTAGGGGAGCAAAAAAGGTCCAATTCGGAAATAATTAGGGGAAAGCTGGAAATTGTTTTAATCCCTTCAGTTTATGTCTAGAATGAATATGCTACGTTTTCCCTCTGGTACTAGATGAGCGTTAAGAATTATGCATAGATTTATAGTGAAAAAACACTTTTTTTAAATACCATAACGCTATCTCGAAATCATTAACTCTTTCAAAAACATTGTCAATACAAATGTTGTAGCGCTTAAAATTCTAAATAAAAGGAGTACCTACACTCAATGCTTATGTTGAATATTAAGGTCACAATTCTACTTCAAAGTTGTAGACCCATCATCAGGAGGATGACCTCAGAATTAATTAGGGGAAAACTGAAAATCATTTTAATTCCTTCAGCTTAGGTCTAAAATGAATATTCTATGTTTTCCCCCTCGTACTAAGCGAGCGTTGGGAAATATGTACATATTTACATTCGAAAAACATGTTTTTCCTGAATTCTTTTAACAATATCTCAAAATAGCTAATTCTATCAAAAACATTGTCAATACAAATGTTGTAGAGCTTAAAATTCTGAATAAAATGAGCACCTACATTAGTATTTTTGTTCAAAATGAAGGTCGCAATTCGAATTTCAAAATTTTGCCTTAATCGCTGATCAAGAGCTTGAAGTCCGGAGAGACCAAGTTACTTAAGAATATCTCAAAACAGCTAAGTCTATCAAAAAAATTGTCAGTACAAATGTTGTAAAGTATAACATTCTGAATAAAATGAGCAACCACATTAATATTTTTGTTCAAAATTAAGGTCGCAATTCTATTTCAAAATTTTGCCGTAATCATTAATCAAGAGCTTCAAGCTAGGAGAAATCAGATTACCTTAACAATATCTCAAAACAGCTAACTATATCAAAATATTGCCAATACAGATGTTGTAGAGCTTAAAATTCTGAATAAAATGAATACTCACATTAATATTTTTGTTCAAAATTAATGTCGCAATTTCACATATTGTTAAAAATATTAAAGAAAAACGTGTTTTTCGAATGTAAATTTGTTCCTTTTTTCTAACGTGCACTTAGTACGAGGGGGAAAACATAGAATATTAATTTTAGACCTAATCTGAAGGGATTAAAATGATTTCCAGTTTTCCCCTAATGAATTCTGAGGTCATCTCCCTGATGATGGGTCTAAAACTTTGAAGTAGAATTGTGACCTTAATATTCAACATAAGTATTGAGTGTACATACTCATTTTATTCAGAATTTTAAGCTCCACAACATTTGTATTTACAATGTTTTTGAAAGAGTTAATGATTTCGAGATAGTGTTATGGTATTTTTTTTTTTAAAAGTGTTTTTTCACTATAAATCTATGCATAATTCTTAACGCTCATCTAGTACGAGGGAGAAAACGTAGCATATTCATTCTAGACCTAAACTGAAGGGATTAAAACAATTTCCAGCTTTCCCCTAATTATTTCCGAATTCAAATCCCTAACCACTGGGCTAAAAGAAAACTGTCTTATTTTGAAATTTGCTTTTCGCACTCGAGTTCAAAATTTAATAAAACATCATTTTCATTATATCTTCCTTAATTTTTCAAATGGTGAAGAAAAAAACAGTTTTTACTTTCCAGTTTTTTTGCGTGTGTGTGTAAAAATTAGAGAAAAATTAAATGATTAAGAGGAAGAACGATAATAGTCAAATTGTGTGAAATTTGGTATGACACTTTTATTTAATAGCTTGAACAAAGTACTATCGTTCGTTAATCTTGAATAGAAGAATAAGATGAAAATCGTCCTTTGACAATGCAGTTAAAGATAGGTCAATGCATAGCCGAAGATCCTATATCCACAAATGTAAATTGAAATAACTCTGAATAACTGGTCCCTGACTATCATAATTTTTTCCTTCGACTCACATACCCCATTTTTATAATATGTCTGTTAAATTGTATTAAGACAAACTTAATAAAACTAATTTCTAAATTATTTAGATTTTACCATTTTTCTTAATAGAATGTGTATTAAAGTTTTCCATTTCTTTAAAAACTGTTATTCTATATAGATTTTTCACAAGAAAAAATATTTTAGAAATTCTTTGAAAAATAGGGTCATCCTGAACCGGACCCGCAAGAGCCAAAACCTAACCCGAGCCCGAAATAATGGATGTCAACCCGATTTGCAGAAAAATTGTAGAAGTTAATCCGAGCGCTGCCAAATATATATATATATATATATATATTTAGCGTCGACCCGACCTGAACTGCTGATATCGCAGTTTCAGGTAAAACGGGTTTCCAGATCCGATGCAGGACTCTACACCATATCCAATAAATTTAGATCCTAAATGTTATTTCACATTATTTTCGAGAAAATATTTTCATTTCTGCTGTGCTTTCCCTAAATTTTGTTTTCTTTGTCCAAACCTCAAAATTTTGACTCCCACTTATTGTTACCCCCCCCCCCCCCTCCACATAAACACACGTACACCCCGCTCTTAACCCTTCCTCCTCCTACATTACAAAAATCAAGATAATGAAAAACCTTCACTTTTGAAAAAATTCCTTTTGTTTATCATTGTTTTGACCCCTTTAAAATATCTGTATGTAAAGTTTTGTTTATTTTAATTCCATGTCCTTCCCCTTCCTCTTGAATCTATAGATTGTATTTTCTGTTTAATCCCCCCCCCCTCCTGGGGCCTCCTAATGAATAGCCGGTGTCTCCAGCAAAAAATATTTTTTCAATACACAGCACCTATTTATTAGTGTGCTTTAGTGTAACGATATGTATAAAAAAATTTTTTTGCTATCAATAATAGGGAACAGATATGCGGGCTTAGCACGGGCTTTACTTAAAGCTTAGAATCGGTTTTTTATAACTGAACATATATGTAACTTTAATAACTAATAGATCTCAATTTTAGGTTCATTTAAGTATTTATAATATTTATTATTTTTACCATTGAATTTTTTACTATTGACCTTTTTATCGTTGACCTTTTTACCTAAATTCGTTTGAAATTGAGTATCTACAATGAAATATACTGCAAACTATATTCCCCGTAGACCATTATGTAACGGAATTATTTTGTGCGACTCTGTAAGTGAATAATAAATTGTTTGCATTTCAAATTCTACAGAAAGCATGTTTTAGTGTTGCACTTGAAACGATTTTTTCCCATTGACAGTAATGTAATGGAATGCTTTTGAATGCCCCTGTAAGTGAACTGTGTATTATACACACTTCATTTTCACTGGCGATCGAGCCATAGTAAATGTTAATACCACAAAAAATTTCAGGGAAATCGAATTATATTTACGCAAGATAGAGCTCTGACAGACAAACGGAAGTCATAAACCCTTTTCAACTATGCTGGAAAATGTGAAATAAATAAATATAATAGAGGTTCCTCATAATTTAGAATTACAAATTGTCATTAGTGTGTGACTTAATCGGAAAAAATTTTTCTTGATTTCACGATATCGGAGCTAACATGCGCATATAAAATATCACGAATTTGATTTTTTTAAAGTAGACCATTAAAAGTGATTATTTAAAAGTATTCAGGTAGAATAACTAAATTACTAAATTCATCTATAAGCGCGCTTGCGGAATGAAGCAGAATTTGATAATATACAGAAAATGTGCAACAAAGATTTTATTATTAAAAATAACCATAAGTTTAATAATAATTCTTAGGCTACAATAAAGACAACTCTTCGGCTATCAGTTTTTATTTTTCGTTGGGGAGGGGGGGGGGGGGGGGGGGAGTTATTCTAAGATTTCTGCTGTGATGTCAGAAAAGATTTTTTTTTTTAATGATGCCTTACTTTATTTTTATAACAACAATCTTTTATGTTACATTGTGCAATATTCATGATTTAATAAATTATTGATTAATACTAATTTTAAAAGAACTAGTTTAAAACATAAACTTTTCATAATCCTTTTATTAAATAAGCGACAATGAAAAAAATATGTAGCAAGCTACCGCTTTTTGGAATTTTACTGTTCCTGTGAACTGTTTTCTTTAGAAATCATCTTTACAAGGGAAGGGACCAAATTTGAAGCAAATCAGGTCATCCAGCATGAACAAACCATTTCGCTAAATTAATGGGGGTATTAGCTCCCCCCATTTCTCCCTTTATGCCTAACCAATGAACATTCAAATCTAATCAGGAAAGGTCCTTCTCAGAATGAACCTAGAAAAAAAAATTAAAGTAAATTCGATAATTCCGCATGAAAATCCATTTATCTAAATTAAGGGAAGGGGACTTGCTGCCCTTTCCCCCTTTTATACTTAACTAATGAACCTCCAAATCTAATGAAGGAAGCTCCATATCGCAATAAACCGGTATATCAAATTTGAAGCAAATCGAATACTTCTGCATGAAAAAGCCATTTATCTAAAAAAGGGGGGCTAACCCCCGTCCCCCCCCTTTATACTTAAAGAATAAACCTCTAAATCTAATCAGGACATATAGGTGAAAACTGGGAAATTGAGTTAGTAGCCAGTGGCCGGTAGACTCAGTTTCATTAGTGGCCACTTTTTAAAGTTAGTGGCCACTATAATGTTTCAAACTTTCTTGACATCTAGATAAACCACAATCGTTGTATATATACATATTTTTCTATAAATCAGGGTTTCATACCAGCCAACTATTCATGATAAGAATAGGGACGCCGTTGGAATTCAAGAAAATTACTTTAAAAACTACAAAATCTGTTATCATATTAATTTTTTTAGAATATATTTTTGGATTATTTGTAAATGTTCATAAATATAATTATCAATCAAATTACTGTTACTTTCTTTATATAAAAAGTTAGTAACTAAATTAAAATTCCAACAGCTAGGTGTATACAATTAAAAAAAATCAATCAAACAAAACATAATAAAATGTTACTTCGATTTTAGTTAATAATTAAATGTGTTATTAACATACCACACACATTACATACAGTTGAAATCTAAGCTGGTGAGTGTATTTCGCAAGATTAAACAGTATCTCTTGAAGAAAAATAATATAACTGATTAAACATATTGAAGATATTGCAATGTCCTTAACCCTTTCGGGATACAATTTTTTTTTTCAATTTTGAGAACAAAATTACTTTTATTTTAATAATGTTAATCGTAGCTAGGGTTGCCAGCTTTATCTCAGAAAAAAACCGGAAGATTTTGATTGACACTAGTTAGTTTTGGTTTTATTGTGCTATCATCCTTCTTCATACCATTCTAAACTATGTTGAATGTGCCAGTAATGCTTTCGGTAACAAATTTCTTTAAAAAGAGATTATTAATTAATCGATTTAATCATTATTTTCCAACTTTATTTGTATTACATTATTCTATTAACATCGATTAACTAAATTTGCAGCGATATATCGCATTATGAATGAAAAATTAATTGAATTGTAAGGACAAAAATAAATCGAAACCTACAATTAAATGATGATCATGAAAAATTTTAGTAATGAACACCCTACAGAAGTAAATTTTTGTAATGAAGCATAAAGGAAAATAATAAATAAAACAAGACATTAAAACTTAAGGTACAGATATACTAAATTAAAAAAATTATAATATTGATACTTATAGTCTATAATAATGTCAAGTTCAGATGATCTAATCCTACCCAAGAGTTTGTGAATATGCAATTTATATTACTCAACTCTCCCAATGCTTTTGTCATCCTGATCAGAAATAAGCCATTTTTACATTTGAGGCACAATTGTATAACATTTTTTCGGCAAAAGGTGAAATTTTGAAACAAACTGAAAAATAAAAAAGTCTTCAAACTATCAACACTAAGATGAGGTAGAAAAACGGAAGAAATCGGTGTGCGGGACAATTTTAAACGTATGCTGTACGATAGGCCTGAAAAATGCTAAAAAATGTACAACTTACGGGAAAAACGTACAAACTGGCAACCCTAATCATAGCTATCCAAATAGATTTACTGACATGATAATAGGATAAGGAAGAGTTTTTGGAGATGTTTGGAAAATATCGTATTACAACAGGGTTTAATAGATATTACAACTTTGCAATGTTTTTTGTGTTTTATCACACATGATTCGTTCAGAAAAGTAACCCGTTTTTTAAATTTAAAGAGTGAAATTTATGTATAAAATAAAGGAATCGCCAACGGTGCATAGATATTTAAGCAAACTTTTATTGCTATTGTTATTACTAAATGTCCAAACATAAATGAACTCATGATAAGAAAGGCATAGGCCATATACTATCATTACTATATGTAGATAGTAACAAAAGTAATTTTTAAGAAAAAAATAGTACTCTATGAAAAGACATGTACTATTAGTAGTACACCAGACCCGAAAGGGTTAAAATCCACTTGCATTTGCATCTGGTGAAAAAAAAGGAATAAATTATTTGAGATATATGTGGAATCAAAGCTGATGAATATAATTTGCATAAAACTACATTTTTTGAAAAAATAATCCAACTGAAGAGCGAGCATGGTGAAAAACTGAAATATTGAAAATACAGCTAAATCGTTGCAATTTGCTTGCATCCAGTTGGAAAAAACAGTTAATCAGTTTGCTAATTAGATGTAATCAAAGTAGAGATGCATATTTCCATGAAAAATGTTGTATTTCAGGTGGTGATTAATAACAGATTTTTTTATCGCCACTTAGCGAGTGGCGACTATAATGGCGATCGATGGCCGATATTTTAATCGCCACTTTTACAACTTTAGTCGCCACGTGGCGAGTGGCGACCGCTAATTTACACCTATATCAGGACAGCTTCTTAAGATATTAAACAAGTATACCAAATTTGGAGCAAATCGAATAACTCTCCATGAAAAACCCATTTATCTAAATTAAGGGTGGGGGTCTAGCCCCCTTTATACTTAACTAATGAACCTCCAAATCTAATAATGTCAGCTCCTTAATATCATAAACCAGTATACCAAATTTAGAGCAAATTCAATAATTCTGCATGAAAAACCCATTTATCTAAATTAAGGTTGGAGGTCTAGCCCGCCTTAGTGTTCACTAAGGAACTTTCAAATCTAATAAAGGCAGCTCTTTAACATAATAAACCGGTATACCAAATCGAATAATTATGCGTGAAAAACCCATTTATCCAAATTAAGGTGGGAATAGCTCCCTTTTCCCCTTTGTCCTCAACCAATGAATCCCCAAAACTAATCAGGGAAGTGCCTTATCAGAATTAACCTTGAAAAAAAATTGAAGCAAATCGGATGTTTCTATCAAGAGTTATCGCGTTACGTACATACATACATACGTACTTACAGAGCCTGCGGGCCACATTAGCTCTCAGGCTTTGATAGCCTGTGAGCTAAAAAGAAAAGTGCCCAGTTAAACCTGATGGCATTGAGCTCGCAGGCTATTCACACTAACTGTATATTACACTCTTATTTCAAAGAATAATGCCCTCGAAAAATAAATTAAGGGGGGACTGCCCCCCTCCATTTTCTCTCTTTATACTTAAAAAATGACCGCCAAATGTCATCAGGGATGCGCCTTATCGAAATAAACCGGTATACCAAATTTGAAGCAAATCGGATAGGAAAACCCATTTATCTAAACTTAAGAGAGGTATTAGCCCCGTCTCCCCCTTTATATTTAACCAATAAACTTCCAAATCTAATTAGGGAAGCGCATTATCAGAATAAACCGGTATACCAAATTTGAAGCAAATCGGATGGAAAAAACCAATCTATCTAAATTAAGGGGTATTATCCCCCCATTCCCCCTTTAGACTATAACAATGAACCTTCAAATCTAATCAGAGAAGCTCGTTATTGAAATGAACCAGTATACCAAAATCTGATAGTTCTGCATGAAAAACTCATTTATCTAAGTTAAGGGGGGATTAGCCCCCTCCCCCCTTTATACTTAACCAATGAACCCTCAAAACTAATCAGAGAAGCGCCTTATCAGGATGAACCTAGAAAAAAAATTGAAGCAAATCGGATATTTTTATCAAGAGTTATCGCGTTATGTACATACCTATTTACGTACATGCATACATACATACAGAACCGGCCAGCACATTATCTCTCAGGCTTTGATAGCCTATGAGCTTAAAAGTGCCAAGAGCGTGTAACTAGGGGGGGGGGGGACAGAAAATAAAAGAGGACATTAAAAGCTTACCAACGATATGTTATACGAGATGTTTTGGAAGAAACAATAACTATGCCCCCCGGGGGACAGATAAGTCCCAAATGGTCGGAGGGGCGACCTCAAATGTATCTTTGGTCAAGGTTTCAAAATGTGGATTTATAATAAAATAGAAGGAGAATTTGGCATTTTAAAAATTGCATGCATATTTTGAATGGCCCTATAAATTAAGATTGGCAAGGAAGGGGGGGGGGGGAGAGGGATTAGAAGGGACGAACTTGAAAAATACAACATAATAAACTAGTAACCTGAATAACTGGGCTTCTAAACAAAAGTATAACGATTTAACCTAATCTTGAATTCAGGGGGTGGTCCGGTGAGGACATTCCTCCCGGAACATTGAAACCCCCCGGAAGTTTTAAGATTTTATGCTTTTTAATTGCAAATGTGCAATTCTCCCCTCCCCTTACGGATCTCTAAAAAACGCTCTACCCTGGAGTTGCAGAAATCCCTGCCGTAGAAAATTACCTACAACCAATACTGATGTGAACAAGAAAAAAAAAATCCTTCCTTATACAAAATTTTACATCAATTCTGCCACTAAAACAGTAAAATTGGAAGAATAAATATAACGATTCAACCCGATCCCGAATCGTAGATCGACCGCGATTCGATTTGAAGTAAATTAAAGGATAACGATTCTGCCCGCATCTAAAGAATCGTCTGCAAAACGATTCTACCCCGCATCTAAAGAATCGTCCGCAAAACGATTCTACCCCGCATCTAAAGAATCGTCTTGAAAACGATTCAACCTGCATCTAACGATCGACATCGAATCTGTGTACTGAATCGATTCGCTATTTCTGATCCCAGGTTATGGGTGGAATCGATTCGTTCATTTCTTCTTGCTTTCTTTTGTATTTAGAAAAAGAAAAGCGTTGGATTCGTGAAAAATTTTGACTACCAGTTTTCCAAGGATTTATAGTTTTAGAAGGTCTTGTCTGGAATACGATTTGATTATATTTATAAATTGTCTGTCTGTTGTCTGTCTATTGGTTTGTCTTTGACAAAAAAAATTGAGGGCGGTCTATTTAAAGAACTAATGCATGGAATCTGTTGCAACTTTAGATTTAGTTAGATCTTCATATAAATTGGAACTGATTACTTTTTGGTGAAAATCGCCCAGCAGGTGGTGGCGCTGCTATGTTGCATTTTTCATGATTTCTGCTTGATCGCTATCTCAAAAACTAATGCACGAATTTTTACCGAACTTCAGATTCGGTTAGACGTTGACGTAAGTTGTTGAAGATTAGGTTTTGATGTAAATTTACTGGTAGGTGGCGCTGCTATGCTGCATTTTTCCCGATTTTCGCAACAGCTTTATCTCAAGAACTAATGCACGGATTTTCATCAAACTTCACATTCAGTTAGACGTTGGTATAAGTTGTTGCTTATTAGGTTTCGGTGTAAATCACCCAGCTAGGGGCGTTGCTATGCTGAATTTAATTCAGCATTTTTCTCTGGGAGGGATTTCTGCAGCTCCAGCGAGGGGCATTCTAAACTTCAGAGGAGGAGAGGGGGGGGTAGGACTTTTGTACATTAAGCATAAAATCTCAAACCTTTTGGGGGGACATTTCAATGTTCGGTGGGGGATGTCACTCACCGGGGAAACCCTTGAATTTAACACGTTTTTCAGGATTTACACGATTTTAGGAATCATATCTCTAGAACTAATGAACGGAATTTCATCAAATTTAATATTCCGTTAGACAATGTCATATGTTGTTCCTGATTAGGTTTTCGTGCAAATCATGTAACAGATTGCACTGCTATGCTGCTGTTTTCAGCAAATTTAATTCAGACATTTTTCTCCGGGAGGGATTTCTGGAGAGAGACATTCTAGAGTTCCGTGGGGGGGGGGGGGACTTTTGTCCATTAAGCAAAAAATCTCAAATCTTCCTGGGGGACATTTCAATGTTCCGGGGAGATGTCCTCCAGTACCACCCCCTGAATTCATTACTGTTTTCCACGGTTTACACGATGTTAGCGAGAATATCTCAAGAACTAATGAACGGAAATTAATCAAACCTAATATTCAGTTAGACATTGACATAAGTTGTTCCTGATTAGGTTTTCGTGTAAACAAGGGCGGATCTGGAGAGTCCTCAAGGGGGGGGCGATTTTAGAGATTTGGAAATTCCAATTTGCTACGCGGGTTGGGGCTAATTTTTTTCACTGCGGGTCATGTTCCTTCTACTTTTTGCCGCAGGTCGGGTTCGGGTCCGGTTGACTATACTTTTTTGCTGTGGGTCGTGCCTGGGTCTGGTGGACTTCTACTTTTCTGTTGCGGATCGGGTTGACTTGTACCTTTTAGCTCCGGGTCGAATTGACTTGTATTTTTTAGCTGCGCTCTAGCCTGTTGGGTTTGGGTCCGGTTCACTTCTTCTTTTCTGCTGCGGGCGGGGTTGACTTGTACTTTTTAGCTGAGCTCTAGCGCGTTGAGTTTGGGGCAGATTGACATACATGATTTCGGATTTAGGTCAGTTTCGGATTGGGTTTTCACTCTTGCGAGAAAGGTTCGGGTCAACCCAAATTTTGAAAAGAAAGTCTAAATACTTTTGTAGATAAAAACTATATACATTAAAAGCTCCATAATGGGCACGCCCAAACAATTATTTAATAATACTTTTTAATCTTCTTTTAATTATGTAAACAATACTAATTTGGTAACACTGCTTGTCTCTTTATATCTAAGATAAATTGTAATTCATTAAAGAATGCTTTGAAACTTATTAAAAAACATACTGGGCAGGGCATCCTAAAATGGACTGACTGATTTTAAAATTCAGTAACTTGCAAATGGTGACAGCAATTTAAAAAAATCTTGCAGGAGGGTTATGTAAGATGTCAGGAGATTTTTTTTACAGAGATTCTCGACTTTATTTTACTATAGCAGCGATAGATGATGTTGCAAACAATAGTCGTTAAGTCAGGCACCGATATAGCGCCTATTGCTTGCAGCGTCATCTGTCATTTCTATTTTAAACTAAAATTAAAAATCTCAGTAAAAAAAAAAACCCTCATAATCAGGGGTTTAGTAAAAAAAAAAAAAAATCTGAAATTTTCTGAAGTGTTACAGCAGAGGAGGGGGGGGGGGATTCCTTCCTGGCACTAATTATTTTTGTTGCAGGTCGGATTAGCTGTTTTCAATTCGGGTCAATTTCAGGCTGAGTGCAGATTCCTGCAAGCTGGGTTTGGTTTAATCCGTTTTCTTCAAAAGTTAGTTCAGCATATTATTTCAGATTAAAAACTTTACCTATAATAATAAACATAGGTGTATGCACGTGTGCTATTTTCTAAAGAGACCATTGTATTTTTTCCACAATTCTTTGATAAAATTCGCATTTCTTCCAAGACGAAATTCGCGTTTTTTCCGCTACTCTTTGACGAAATTCACATGTTTTGGCAGCCCTTTGATAAAATTCGCGTTTTTCATAGTCGTTTGATGAAATTTACATTTCTTCCATTGCCCTTTGATGAAATTTAAGTTTCTTCTGCAACCCTTTGACAAAATTGTAGTTCTTTGATAAAATTTGCGTTTTCTCCCACGATCCTTTAACAAAATTCGCGTTTTTTCCGCAATCCTTTGACGAAAATCGCATTTTTTCAGCGATCCTCTGACGAAATTCACAATTTTAAGCGATTCTTTGATGAAATTCACTTTTTCCGCGATTTTTTGAAGCAATTAACTTTTTTCTGCGATTCTTTGAATAAATTCGCGTTTTCTCCACGATCCTTTGACAAAATTTGAGTTTTTTTCGCAACCCTTTGACGAAATTCGTGTTTCTTTCGCGACCCTTAGATGTAATTCGCGTTTCTTTTGCGATTCTTTGATAAAATTTTTATTCTTTTCGCGATCCTGTGACAAAATTTACGTTTTTCGCGGTTATTTGACAAAATTCGCATTTTCTCTGCAATTCTTTGACGAAATTCGTGTTTTCCATGATTATATGAAGAATTTCGCGTCTTTTCCGTGGCCCTTAGGCCAAATTCGCGTTTTTTCCACGAATCTTTGGCGAAATTGAAGCTATTTTCTGCGAACGATTGACGAAATAGATTTTTTATGGCGACCATTTGTCAAAATTCGAGATTATTTTTATGTCCGAATTTTCGAGTTGATGATTTTTTTTTATTTTGGGAACCGAATGCCTTAACCCTCTCGCCGGGTATATATATATATATATATTTATAAAAATAGGTTCAAAATTTGAGCCTTTATTTTATTACATATTTCAAATCGGCATATATTTTAGAGTTCAAATGTGTCCAAAGTCTTTGTGAAAGAGTTTCTTTTTTAACTATAATTAGGTCATAAAAAAGGGATTTGCTGCTGCGGAAATTGCGGGTTGCGCAAATTTTGCCACTTTTACGTTGGCCGTGGAAATCGCGGGATGCGCAGCGAAAGGATTAAATTTTCAGAAAATTCGGAACAGAATCACCCCTGCTCCCACGATGTTACGTAACACTCCTTCGAGCATTTTTTTAAAAATAGTTGTCACCATTTGCACGTTATGGAAGAATTGTATTTAAAATCAGTCAGTCCATTTTAGGACACACGGTATATTCAGTAGCTATGAGACAATGGCTGAAAGAAGCATTAAAAAAAAATAAAGCTGGCTTCGATATGTCAGTTACGCTCGTATTCACGAATAACTTCGACCCGGAGTTATGCAGAAAACCCGGGTTGAAAACTCAAATGGCATTCACCGTCAACCCCACTGAACCGGTTCGAGGTTGAAATCTAACGCCGGGTTCAGTAACCCAACCTTGGTCTACAGCAAGTTTAACTCAGGATTTTTCAACCGAGCATGCGTATTTAACGAAAAACAAGCGGTGCAAGTGAGGAGAGGGAGAGAACCGCCATTTTACTATGGCTGTAGAATAGAAGGTGCTGTGTAAAATATAGAAGTTCTACTAAATAAAACGGAATAACATTATGCAAAGGTATGTAATCTCATATATATGTAATTATCTTCAATATTTTTATCTGATTTGTTTATATTTATGTATATAGCCTCTATATATTGAATACATGTTGAATTGTTTGTTTACATAAATACGCGTGGTCGCGAAAAATTTATTTGCCTTAAAAATAGCCACTATTACCGGGAATGTGATTTCCGCTTTTTGCACACCAGTATTTTGTTAGAGAAAATGATATTTCATTTAATCGGAACATTTTTGCGATTTAAGAGAACAACATTTTCTCTAAGAATATATTGGTGTGCAAAAACGCTGAAATCACATCCCTGATTACTTAAACAGCCGAATAATTGCTTCTAAAGTAACAACTATCGCGTTTAAGGTCATTTATTTTTTGCAATTTTGATGTTAAAAATTTCACAAATGTATTTTAACAGGACCGAAATAAACGTCGTACTTGCATAAGTTCTAATTAAAATGTGAGACTCAGGCTAATTTGCATTTTTGTTTAAGTAAAGAAATACACAGATTATCTTAGAATATCCATAGATTCTCTGTAGATTTTTGATCAGTACTCATAGAATGTTTTAAAATTAAATTTTGGGTCTATTGTGTGAAAGATATATTATTGTTTATGTACAAACTGAGATAAATATAAATCAGATCTATAAATTAGATATTTTAACATAAAATTTAAACAATTTGAGTTTTATTACTTTATTGATTTTTTTTACGATTGTTTGTAAGCTTCTACGTATGTTTCCCAATTTTTGTGAAATTTGAAATATTTATTTTCATTGCATTTATTTTTCAACTGTATTTTAATTTCAAAATTATACATAATATAAAATATTACATTAGTACTATTTTATACGAAAATAATAATAGTAATAATAAATCCTAAAAGGAATAACTTTTCAATGTTACCTCCTGAAATTGTGACTTTTTTTAGAGATCACTTATAATTTTTGCTTCTTAATTGACAGCTAAATTAAAATAAATTACTAAAGGGTTGAAATACGCTGGTAAAAAAAAAACTTTCCTTTTTTAAAATAACCCCACACCAAAAATATATTTATCAGCCCTTGCAATAATGATGACTATTTTTAAGGTAAATAAATTCTTCATGATCATGAGTATTTATGAAAGCAAACAATTCAACCTGTAATGAAGGAGATATAATGTATAAATATAAACAAACCAGTCAAAAAATGTATAGATAATATATATATGTATGTATGAGATTACATGTATTCTTCTATTTTTGGCAATATGTACTTTAAACTTTCTTTTTATTTCTATATCTTACACAGCATCTTGAGAAACGTTTAATTTACTTAAATTAAAGAATGACACCAAAAAAAGAAAAAAAATAGAGGGAATGGGTAGGGTGGTACAAATGGGAACTTGTTTTTCTCCACTGATTCACAAACAACAGACAGCTATTTTATTTATTAGATAATGTAAAATTATATGAAATTATTAATAATTAATTTGAGCTGTTTTGTTAGATTACAAACTATCATTACTCTGCCTATTTAGTCTAGAAATCTATCATTAATCAAAAAAAAAAAAAAAAAAAAAATCCCACTTTTAATTTCTATTCTAAATGAGATTCTTATGAGTTCATTATTATTTTGTTCATTAGTTCAGTCTAATGAATTGATATCTAAATGAGTTAAAAATATGAAATTAAGAAACTGGAAAAAATATAGAAAATGAAATATCATTTTCTAAATAAATACATAATATTTGTGTTCCTTAAAATAATATCTTATAAAATATCTCCACTGCACACAGTTTAAACTTAAAGGAAGTATAGAATTTTATTTAGCGACTAGTTAAATGAAAAATGTTTATCAATCGCTCGGAAGTGATAACTATATGCGTCTATGGAGCGCCTCTGCGGCTTGGTACCTGGTGCCAGGGCAACGATAGAATCACCTATTCCGCTTTTTCTGCAGTTCTTTTAATATTATTTCACTACTTTTTTCCAGTCAACATGGTATATTAATTACTATCTAATTTAAGTAGAATTAAACATTTTAATTAGCTCGCTGAAAATCCAAACAATAAAATTAATACATCTGGGATACCATCTATACTAATAAAAGAAATAGTATATATAAAGTACAACAGACTACTTTCTTAATTTTTTTTCCTTTTTTCTCCATTTTAATATTTTCATTATCAGAAATTGTTTAATTGCTAACTAGAGCTATTAATAATATAAATCGTCATAATTGCTGTTAAAATAAAATTTTAGTTTTTATTCAAATCAAGTTTCGTTAGTTTTGGCCCAAATCAAGTTCCATTTTTTAGCAACTATGCGAAAATTTATTTTGAAAAAGAACCTTTTAACATTTATTTTAGCAGTTGACACGTTTCAGATCATTAACCTAACTCATTAATAAATTAAAAAAAAAATAATTGTTTAAAAAATATTAAAACTTTCAAGAAAAATTAAGTTGATCCATATTTAGTGATTACAGGTTTTTATTTTGTCCATACATTTTGTGGGGATTAAAAAAAAAAAAAAAAAAAAAACCCACACAACATTGAATCTTTCTTTTCTTTCTTTCTTTTTTTTTTTTAATTGGCGTTTTTCTTCCAAAACATAAACAAACGAAGTCCCGACGCGAAACCGAACAAGGCATGTGATTTTTCTAACCAATAAACACATTTCGTTCAACCTAGGTCGAGAAACTCCGAGTTGGGTAATTTTTCATCCGAAGTAAACGGTGAATACGAGTTTTCAGCTCCCGGTTGAAAATACCAACCTGGGGTTACTGAACCCGCGGTTTAACCCTCGGTCGAAGTTATTCATGAATACGAGCGTTAGATGTTTACCTGGGCTGAAATTTCCAGGTCCAACCGACACAAAAAAATATTGGCCCGGCTCGGTATAAAAGCTAAAAAATCGACTCCAATTCAGCCTGCATTTTGCAATTAAAATTTTTTCATGAAGCACACTTACTTATGCTCATATTTTATTTTAGATTATGTTCGAAATTCATGAATACATAAAAACATTAATATAAATGACTATTTAGGCAATTATGCACATAAACACTACGTAAAAATCATTACTTAGACAAATACATTCAAATTAAAATCCAGTAAGAAATTCAGTTTAGAATGAACGAAACGAATGATAAAAGAAAAGCACAATTTTAAAGCTCTACAAAGCAAAAACAGTAGATTTTTAAAAAAGCATCTCTGTAACTTATCAAATCAAAGTAAATTTTTAAAGATTTCGCTAAACAACTGTACAACATAAATATAACTTTTACGAATAACAAATAAGTAAGATGCCAGACCAACTTGGGCTCGGGGAGAAGAATTTAGAGGAGTGCACGTGTCGCGATTGGGCCAATACTGCTTATCATATGAGCTGACACGGACTGAACGTTTATCTTTTATTCCGGGATCTGCCCCGACCTGTAAATTTTGACCAGTGCAGACCTCCGGTAAGAATGAAGTCCAGGCCTGGCTCGACCTGGAAGAAAAAGAAGTCTGGCCCGACACAAATTTTCAGAAAAATTTAAGATCAGACCGCGGCTCTAAAAGAGAGAAGGCCTTACTAGGGCCGAGTCTCGTGGATTTAAACTGGCGCGACCTGCCTCGGGTCGCGCCGGGCTCGAGCTTCGCCCCAAGTCATTTCCCGTGAGGATGCATAATGCCGTTTTCCAAACCCTTTATTTGCCCAAGGGTGGGGGGCGATCGCCCCCTCGCCCCCCCCCCCCTAGATCCGCCATTGCATGTAAATCATATAACAGGCTGCGCTGATATACTGCATTTCACACGAAATTCGTGATAGCTATATCTAAAAACTAATGCATGGAATTAATTCAAACTTCATATACTGTTATACTATCACATAAACAGATCCTTATTAGGCTTGGATGTATACTGCCCAACAGGTTTCGCTTTTATGCTCTTTGAATTGGGAAGGGAATTTCTGTTGCAGACATCTAAGAGGGCGTGGGCCGAAATTCAATTATTTGTTTGGAAAATGCATTCTTTTAAAATGCACATATTTAAACGAACCTATACTTTTTTAATCCTCATGATGGCCATAGGTTATCATTTAAATTTGACACTGTGATAGCGAATTTTAGAGTTTTAACATGTTTGAGATAGAAGAAAGTTTTCGTATTGGCACATTTGACTACTTTACCTTCAACTTTTGAAGGAAAATGAAAATGACATTACCTTTGGAGACATCGATTAAAAAATTTATAGAATCGATTAAATCGAGTTCGCCATAGTATCGATTAAAAAAAATCGAAATCGCCCATCACTAATTAGGACATAAAAGCAAATAAATTTGAAGTTTTAAAAACTATGTTTTGTGTGATCGGGAGAATGAGAGAAAAGAAGTTTCGGAGAGGGGAAGAATTCAAATGAACATTTAAAAGTAAGAAACGCAGAAGAGAAAGTTTTTTAAAAAAGAAAGAAGTTTGAATATTTTAAAATTTGTGAGCTGTGAAGGGAATATAAAGGGAGAGAAGCAGAAATTTATTGGGGGGGTGGGGTAAAGTTTATTAATATATTTAACATTATTTTTTAACATTGTACTCGTATACTGCATGTGAGAATTTTGATTATAAACTACATATTTACTTCTGATTGTTGTGACTAAAGAGCTTAAAGCTACAACACTTAATAATGTGGAATGCATGAATGATATTACTGAACAATCATGAATAATCAAATAAATGAAACAGTCTCAAAATAATATACAAAAATCAGAAGTAAAAGTTATTTGCCTCTTTTTACTTAAAAATAATGAGATAAAATTGAAAAGGTCTAAAGAATGAATGAAAATAAGAAAACCTACCATTCTGTTTTTAAAACATTCAGTTGTTCCAGTGCCAAATGCAAATGGAGTGAAGAATTAACTTTAGTTGTTCTTTTCTATATTTTTGGATAGGACCAGCACAAATTGAAGATTTCTATGAATGAAAGAAAAAAAAAATCCAGTTATTAACAGAGTTGAAAAATTTTAAGATAAGAAATCATGCTGTTAAAAGAACAAAAGTATATCACATTTTAAAACTAGTAAGGAATTTATTAAAAGAGTGGTCAAAAGACTAAAATATGAAGTATGAAAGAAAGAAATTTTTATAAACAGCAAATGATTCTTTTCAGCAAAAAGCAAATTTATCAGTTATCTGACCAATTTCTATAAATTTTTTACAAAGTAACAGAAAATTGAAACTCAAAAATTAAGAAACTTTAACCCTTTCAAGGGCGGTGGCTAGACGGTCAAGCCACATAATTTTAATTCCAAAACTGACAAATGGCACCAAGAATATTTTAATACAATGTTGCTTTTGTAATGAAAGGGCAAATTAGCGGGTTTTTATTTTCTAAGAAATTCGTTTGAATATTCTGGTTTCAGTCAATTATTTCATCAGTTTACGAACAAAATCTTCTGCCCCCGAAAGGATTAATTTTCTGTCCCCAACCCCTTCTCTATAATAGAATCTTTTTAAAAAATATTACCTATGCCCCATTAAATTAAAACACATGCGTATCAATGATCATATATAGAAAAGAAAACCCGTGAAAAAACAGAAATTAATTGATAAAAAAAGAAAATGCTTGCACACAAACATTAATTAAAAAATATGTACCTACCAGGAACATGAATAAGAATCATTGCAAATATGAAACAGAATGAAGTCTCTCTACTTCATATAGCAAACAACAAAATAGCTTGAAAATGATTAAGAAAAATGTTATGATCACTAATGAAGCTCTTATGCTAAACAAATATTGTAAAAAATATATACTGGTATTTTTCTAAAGTATATAAAAAAAAAGACACCATTGATGATTTCGATGTATTTCCAGGTTTAGAACTTGATTCTGAAAAAAATTTTCTCTCTCTCTCTCTCTCTATATATATATATATATATAATATGGGGTCTTTCTAAATGAATATCAGGGTTTTATTGCTTGGTAGTATTTATTACATAAAACTTAAAATTATAATTAATACATAAAATGAAAGAGCAACTCAAACAGTTTTACCTACACACTTACAAGTGTTCAATGTGAGCACCTTTCGTTACACACGGCACACATCAAGTAGATAGCTCAGGTCTTCCCAAACGTTGATTAGTGTTTGTGGGGTCATTGATGCAACAGCTGCAATGGTCAGTTGGTAATGGAGGTACATACACACGACCCTTTATGAACCCCCCACAGGTAGAAATCCTATGGCACCAGACCGGGTGAGTGTCTGAACAGAACTTCCTTGCTAATCAACGTTTGGGAAGAACTGAGCTATCGTCCTGATGTGTGCGTGTGACGAAAGGTGCTCACATTGAACACTTGTAAGCTTGTAGATAAAACTGTTTGAATTACTTTTTCATTTTATGTACTAATTATAATTTTAAGTTTTGTGTAATAAATACTACCAAGCGTTAAAACCCCGATATTCATTTAGAAACACCCCATAATATATATATAGATCCTTTTTTGAAAAGTTATTAACACAAGCAACAGTAGGTGTAAAAATTATTATACGGAATTTTCTTTATTCATTTAGATATAGTATCTTTTCAGAATTTTAATATAAGATCACAGGCTGAATGTTAGAACATAAGTGATGCTGACAACAATGGGCTTGAGAAAAAAGAATTGTCACAGAAAACACTTTGTTGCACCAAATAACTTACCTTCAAATATGCCAAAATGGTATGCAAGAAATAAATAAAAGATAAGCAATATTAATTACATGAGAGTTTTTGCGCAACTATAAACATGTAATGTATTAAGAAATATTCACTTCCTTTTTATTGCTGGTTATGATTTTCTCTGTCTTTCAGCAGTTGACAACAAATATTTAAATATTGCTGACTGTATTAATAAATATAATACAATACGATAGATTATAGACGTGTGTCGGTAAAGGTAAACAAGTTGGAAATTACTCGTCAAACGTGGCAAATGAGGTGCGTTCGTACTATAACTAGTTTTATAATTATTTTTTGCACCCCATATTGTACTGAATGTGTATTTATTTGCAATTTATAAGTGCATAGTCTGTAACATCATTAAAATGCACTTGCAATAATTTTTTCCCATTCCTCCCCTTAATGTAACGGAAAACTTTTGACTGTCCCTGTAATTAAGCTATACATCCGATTTTCATGAAATTCGAAATGGCTCGACAAAATTTTGCAGCAATTATATATTTAAAATTCCAGCCCATTCGGAAAGCTGTAACATCATTAAAATGCACTTGCAATAATTTTTCACATTGGCTTTAATGTAAAGAAAAACTTTTGACTGTCCCTGTAATTAAACTATACATCCGATTTTCATAAAATTTGAAATGGCTCAACAAAATGTCGCAATAATTATATGTTTAAAATTTGAGACCATTCGGAAAGCTTTAACATCATTAAAATGCACGTGAAATAATTTTTCCCATTGGCCGTAATGTAAAGAAAAATTTTGACTGTCCCTGTAATTTAACTATGCATACGATTTTCATAAAATTTGAAATGGCTCGACAAAATTTTACAACAATCATATATTTAAAATTTCAGACCATTCGGTTGGGTAGTTTTTGCTCTATTATATGCGGACGGACGGACAGACGGACTGAACGACGACTATAGGTGCTACGTATTTATATAATTACGAACGCACCTAAAAAAGGCCAAATTGCAAAAAAAGGATAAAATTTTTACTTTTCTCTTCACATCCAGAAATCTCCATTCTTGATGAGGAAAGAATTTAGATGTTTTACTATAGATACAAAAAAAAAAAAAAAAAAAAAAAAAACTAGAAAACAGGAATTCTACTTTTTCAGAATTTAGTGTTGCTCCTGATGAAAAAATATATATGCATATAAATACAGATAGTGCAAAACATATTTCAATTTTAAGACTTAAAACAGGCGCTTTTATTTTATATAAAAGAACGTCATTTGCATCTGTTGACGAATTCTACATTTATTGATCCAGTCTTAAACAACATCTAAAGAAAAGTATGCATATGATGTCACTATTGCAGAATAATACACAAATCCAGCAAAAAGTGATGTCGTCATTCAAGAAACTGAAAAAAAAAGCTATCTAATGATTCATGTGCCTTCATTTGTTTGTAACAGAAATAATAGATATTTAAAATTAAATATAATTTATAATAGATCCATGCTATATCAGAAATCATTCATTTATATTTTTACAGAATAGCACATATTTTAATAACATTTTTTTTTTTCAGTTGTTTGGGAAAATGCCAGCAAAAAGATATAATAATCTACTATTTTCCATTTTCCAACTATTTTTCCTTTACTTTCTACAGAAATGGAGTACTTCAGTTGCTAACATTTAAAACTACAAAAAAATTAATATCTCAAAAATAAATTGCAATGCAGTTTCCAAACTAATTGCATTTAAAAGTACTTTTTTCCCATATACGATGGTATAAAAATTGAAAATGTGCGTCGTTTAGAAGTTAAAAAAATTGCAGTGTAGATATTATATGTATTTAATTGTACAATAATACATCTGATTTGTTTTATGGCTGGCTTATATAACGGAATGTTATTTTTTAGAGAAGACACGTTAATTGCTACCCGAAAGAAATGGCATATGATGCTAATAGTTTTTTGAAAGAATAACAAACATTCAATCAAAATCAAGATCGAATAATGAAACTATTTTAGTTTAAAAGTGATTAATAATAAGCCCATTAAACACAATTTTTATATATTTAAAAGTTAAAATATATCATTTGCTAATAGGGAAAAAATTGAATGAATTTAAAATTTATATACCTATGTATTAACAGTGAGGGTGAGAGGTTAGATTCACTGCACCAACAATGCTGCTGAAAATATTAATTGCAGTAACTCTTCTTATTATTTTTTTCCTTAATTCATAGTTTTCTTCGAGCCGTGGATCTTCCATGCGTTAATACGGATTAGGTTCCCTTAGAAAGACCCCCACGGAGGGCACTCCCCCCGGGCCTATATCCCTCGTGTAGATAATTGGCCGTCAAAAATCAACCCAACCCAACCCTTTATTCATAGTAACTGCATAGTTAACATTATACAGTTGCAATATTAAGGGAAGTAGCATAAATATTTATAGACATATAACTATATAATGTATATAATACAGATGTAATATAATAAATATATTGATAGAATATATTTGAGGACGTGAATTTCAAAAATCACCTTATCCAAAATTTAAAAAAATAAAGTTTTTTCTATCAATCTATTCTATTGATGAACCTGCATCGGAAAAACACTACAATCGGAAAAAAAAAACTAGTTTTACTAGGGCTGTACTCGTCCTGAAATTTCAAGACCAGGAAATTATTCCACACCAGTATTTTCTTAAAGAAAATCTCTTCTTAAATAAGGTGAAATTTCTTCCTTTTAACTTAGATTTATTTTTTGATAAAAAAAAAAAAACTGATATTTGTCCTGAAAAATACCCTGAAACGTACGACTCCTGGTTTTATCCTGATTTCTGGCATTGTAAAATTGTGGTTTACAATAGAAATCAAGGACGCAGTCTGAGATTTCTTGCGATTTTCCAAAATTTCATTTTCTGGATATGGTGAGTTTTGAAACTCACGTCCTCATTTATATTAAAGAATATTTGTAATTATAATCATTCTGTTGGTCGTAACAATTTGCCAGAAGTTAAATCATTCATTTATTGCCAAAAGCAACCAATTTGATGTCATGTATTAATAAAATGTCTATTAAATTAACATTTTGAACATAACTAGCATTTGTCAACAGTAAGCACAATTGGCGGTTGTCAAGAATTTTAGTGAACTATCTTCATGGCATAGATAATACGTAAGTACCAAAATTTTTAAGAGCATTAATTCACATAAAAAAAACAATTAACAGTACTTTTCAGTTAGCAAGGTACAAACCTCATCAAAAGCAGATTTCTCTCCCAGTGGCAATGACTCATGATACCATCAAGGGTAAAAAAAAAAAAAAAAAAAAAATCGAAATTTCTACATTAAAAGGGAAAATACATATTCAAAAATTAAACAAAAAATAACTTTTAATTGTTTCATTTAAAACGTTTGAATAAAAAATAATATAATTTACCAAAAATAGTTTATTTCAACTTCAGAATACCATTTCTAATATACACATGCAGGAATAATAGCTACATTAGATCAATTTTTAAAATAATTATTCAGTTTGTAAATAAATCATAGCAATTGTAAATTTCCAAGTGGATGAAAAAAGTTTGGGCCAGCATTTAAACCAGGGATGTCTTGGCTGAAGTTGCCAATGCTCTACCAACTGAGCCATCTCGGACGAATTTACCCAACTAACCTTTAATGATCACAGCACAAGATTGTTTTTCAGCCTTCAGTTGGAATTTCAAATTCCTATATGTATATAAATTTTTACAAAATGGATAAATGAAATAATTTTAACAAAAATGTATTGAGATTTGTCATCAAAGGGCCAGACACCTATGAAGGTTCATAATACACATTCCTTTAATTATAATAAATATTTTTTATATAGGGCTTCATTTTTGCAAATACAACTTTTAAAACATTCAAAAAGCCAAGGGGAAGGGGGAAGGAATTTAGGCATGAGAAGCTTATTATTTACCATATAACATTTATGACTTATTATTTACCAAAGATTTACAAATAGGATATAAAAAATTAGAAATAAAGAGTTTTAAATTTTGTGTTGGTAAAAAATGGGGGAATGTAAATTTTGGACGAGGATGGGAGAAATTTATATGATAAATTATTCATTCTTGCAATAAAGTAACAGATAAAGCAAAAGCAGTTAAAGAACAGAACAGAGTCTTTGAAAGATTTTTAAATTGATGAGCTGAGGGGAGGAAAAGGAGAATTTATTTTGGAGGGTAGTTAATAAAATGACTTATTCTTTACTGTACTTTTCGCTTAGCCGGGCGCCAGTGTGATATATTATACATATATATAAATATCAGGGTTGTGAAAAAGCCACGCCGGTGGCTTTTATTAGTTTTAAATGGCTTTTTTGGCCAAAATTGTCTTTTATACAGTGAAGAATTTTAATTATAAATGACACATTATGTTTTTTTAATTAGTTTTAAAGACATTTAATTGAGGTAGCAATCAATATAACCCAATTTTTTCAATAATGAAGACATTAATATTGGAATAAACGGTCATAGCAATTGTTTTGTCTGGTTTACACTGACCTTAACAATCTTTTTTTTTTTTTTTTTTTTTTTTTTTTTTTTTTACTGCTTTATATAATTAAAAAGGACAATGGTTGCTTAGATATATATTTTATTAACTAATTTTAAGGGATATTAATAATACAAGTCTTATTTTATTTCTCGTAAACATTTATTTAAAATCACACATAAAGTCATTTAATAAAAACATCATTTCTCTATATTAAAACTGTATTATGAACAACATATGCATTAATTTATGCATGAATATGCACTATTTAAATAGCAACTAGCTTTTCAGAATTCTAATTCAGCAAGTTTTATTTGGAGAATTTTTTTTTTAAATTGTTCTCTTTATATTATGCACTTACATGTAACAACTAAAATTTCCTCAAATGTTATATCCTTCCTAATTTCTCTTTCAACATTGTTCATTCTACGATTTTTATCTGTTCATATGGACATATCTGGAATAAGTTACATAACAGCTTAGTAGCAGAAAAACTTTATATATATATCATTTTTAGAGGTCAATCATTTTATAAGTATTTTTTATATTGATTGCTTATTATTGCTCAAGTATTACATAAGATAATTTCAGTTATTAAATACATATAAGCTATTTAGTTTTAATCAATTTTAAAAGTAAATATCTGTATATGTAAGAATGTTTCCATTTTAATGTGTGACATTTTCTTATTCTTTCATATAATCTTTAAAATGTGTGGTATGTGCAGAGCCATGATAAAGAATTCCAAACCAATACTTTAGAGTCTAATTTAATGTATTCTTCTGAATATTCATCATTATTTTTCAGGCATAATGCCTTCACAGTTGCATTCTAGCAGTTAAAAGGTCTTATTTATTTGACAACGTTTAATAGAAGTTTATATTTTTTTAGTAGAAAATATTTATATGAATTGTCTATAAACCACCTTTTGAAAAATAAAAGCCGGTTTTTTTAAAGCTGTTAAAACCAAAAAAAGGTGGCCGTTTTTTTTTTTTTTTGGCCTGGCTAAAAGCCGGAAACCTTGATAAATATATTGTATATATACACATACACGTATATATATATGTGTGTGTATATATATATATATATATACCGTAATTTCCGGCTTATAATCCGCAGATAATCTGCCAAAAAAGTGAAAATTTTTGCGATGCGGATAATCTGCCGCCGCGGATTACCTGATTTTTTTTTTCACTTTGGAAAAAAAAACGAAAAATTTTAGCAAGTACTTAGTTTGGTTTGCTACTTTTCTAAAAGATGGCAGCACCACACAATTGCTTAATCAGGCTTTCTGCTACGGGCATGCTCTGTAACAAGCTACCTTACAGAAGAAGGAGAGAAAAGGATTTTTGAACAGTAAGCGCTTTTTGCAGCCATCGCCATTTCTTTAGTGATAGCATAAGTGCCCCTTTGAAAACATGCCTTGCAAAAAACGTACGAGGAATACTGCTGAATTCAAATTACAATTTGTAGAAAATACAGAAAAGATGGGAAACAGTAAATTTAATATTCGATTCAATAAAATTATATTCGATTACATTCGATTCGCTAATAGTGCGGATTATAGGACAGTGCAGATTTTCTGCTAACTTTTTTCTGGTGAGAAGAAAAATTGCATATGCAGATTATGTGCCGCCGCGGATTATAGGCCGGAAATTACGGCATATATATATATATATATATTACATGTATATGTACATATATATGTATATATAACACTGGCTCCCGGCTAACCAAAAAAGTACCTTCTTTACTTACCGCATTAAACATTTATAAGTAGAACAAAAAAAATAATTAAAAAAATTAAAAAGGTTTTAAGAATTTGAATTTTTTGTGCTTTGTAAGAGCAAGGTGCAAAAGAAAACACCATTTTTTGGAGGGGTATGAAATTTTTATTATGATTGTACAAAGGTTACAATAAATTAACAAATAAAGCAGATTTTTTTTTTTTTTCAATTAAAGAAAAAATAAATTTTTAGAAACGGCAGGACTACAGTTGTTTACAAGTGAATCTTTTCAACAAAAAAACAAATTTACCAGTTTTCTGACAAATTCTTAAAAAGGCTCATTCCATGTCAAGTCAACACAATTTTCAACAAAAATTTACCTTACCCTCACAGATTTTGATGAAATTTGGTGCATAGTTACTTTCCATATAGATATAGAAAAATTCCAAATTTTATCAAAAAATATCGACCCGTTTTGAAAATATGCCCCCATGAATGTTCAAAAAATCAGTCAAAAAACCTTGACAGACCAGTTTTCAAAATGATGTAGAAACTTTCCTAATTAAGCTAGAGAGCTAAAATTAATGCCATTTTACAGCAATTTTCAAGACCTTTTCAATGATATGTAACACAATTAGTGTTTAGAAAAATTTATTTTAATAAAATTTAAATTTGAATTTAAAATTTGAATTTTTCAAAATGCGCCGCTTCAAAAATTTTCAAAATTTTTTAAATAATACTTTATTTAGTATTGAAATGATTGTATGAGTTTGAAAGTGGGATCTTTATGGGTTCATGTTAAAATATTGCATTGAATACAGCATTCCTGATTAAAAAATACATAATTTACTTAAAATAACATCTTTTAAAGCCTAAAAAAACATTAAAAAGAATAATTTATTTAAGATTTGAGATTAATCATATTTGCTTTGTATAATATCAAATATATAAAAATTATAAGTGCATGTACTTATTGCTTGAAATTCTTAGTGTATTTCATTTATTTTTAAATTTTCATTTTGTACTTATCTTATAATTAAAATGATTGTAAAGATCACAATTAAATATATTTTATTTATTGATTTTAAAAATATAAAATTAATTACTGCATCTTGAAAGTTTTACTACAAAATCTTTCCAATCAGAATTCAACAGAGGTGTACATGCTTTGCAAACCAAAACAGGCTTCTACAGAACAGTGCATGTCAAGATAAGTTTTGTTAGTTACAGACTACCTGTCTCCCTAATTTTCTAACTCAGTCTGTAAGCTGACAAGCTCTCAGTCAGTCAGATGTGTTTGATTTCTACTGAGATTTAGACAAACTAATGAACATACTGAATTTTCTAATTTTTGTAGTATAGTAACTTAAAAATTAAATATTTATTTTTTAAACTTAAAATATTTTGTATATACTTAAAACTAATATATATATATATATATATATAACATTAAAAATTGCTTATTCAATTAAAATATATAAATATTATGTAAAAAGATTAATCTTGTATGAAATTTTAAATATGGCTGATCAAAGGCATTTTACTGGACAGTGTTTCAACCCATTTAAGAAAAATAATCACAGAGTAAGAGACAAAAGCAAATTAAGGGATGTTACAGACTGGATGATAGATCATTGCAAAGATATGCCAAAAACAGCAAAAGTCTGCCATTCTTGTAGAAAACAGCTGTATCTTTGGAAAAAGAATGAATTAAACCAAAAATCTGAAGAAAATGAAAATTCTGAAAGTTTAGATGTAGATCTAAATTTTACTCCAAAGTCTGAAATAGTTAAAACGATTAATGTCTCATTACATGAATTAAGAGAGTCTTCTATTGATAAAAGAAAAGCAGAAAGCAAAGGTTATGCATCAAATAAAATCAAAAAGATAAATTCTGCAATAAGACGTGAACTTTTTGTAAATGCTGAAAGATCTTCAGATAGTGAGACTGAGACACCAGAGGAAACAGTTTTAAACAATCTTAAAATTCAGCTTTCTAACTGTACCTCTAAAGTTAAAAAAATTATGATACTGACCTGCTTGCCTGAAACATGGAGTATACGGAAAATTATGCGAGAGTTCAATGCTCCTAATTATATGGTCAGGAAATCAAAAAAACTCTTGCTAGACAAAGGCATTCTAGCAAGTCCTAATCAGAAGCCTGGAAAAAGTCTTCCTGCAGAAATTGCTGTAAACATAAAGGCTTTTTATGAAAGTGATGAAATAAGTAGAATATTGCCAGGGATGAAAGATTGTGTATCTGTACGAACAAAAAATGGAGAGAAAGTAAAACACAATATAAAAACAAGAAGAATTTCACCAACTTGTGTTTCCATAAAAATGGTTTTAATATTGAAGCTGAGTGGCACTTTTCGGCCACTGCACATGGTACCGTGCGATGGTGTTGGTGGCACAGTAAGGAGGTTGGCAGCTAAGGCAAGTTTACAGCGCCCATCTGAAAACCAAATTATGACACCAATGCAGTTGTACCAGTGGGCTGTGGAAAATATTCCGTCTGTAAATTTTTTATATGTCACTCAAGATGAATACATCAATACAGAAAATTTTTTAGTAAATCGTCTCAGTAAATCCATTACTATTAAAGGTACACAGAAATTACATGGATTTATCCCAGTAGCCTCAAGCACATCGAAAATTAAAGTTAAGGCATTTTCTCATGCATCTGAATCAGTTATTGAGAAAGTATCCTTATCAGAATACAGACTTCAGCTTTCAGAAGTATGAGGTTATGTATGAACATAATTGGTGGCTTGCATATGTGCTGGCAAAAAATGAAACTGATGATGAAGTAAAGGTGTCTTTTCTACATCCAGCAGGACCTTCACCTTCTTTTTCTTTCCCAAGTAGGCCAGATATATTGTGGGTTTCTATTATTCAAATCCTATCTTTAGTAAATCCCATAACTCCAACAGGGAGAGAGTATACAGATTGTCAGACAATGAAGTTTTACAAATAAATAAAATGTACAAGAGCTTCAAGCAATAAATATATGATCTGATAATTATTTGCTATTTATACAAAACCAATGTTATTACTTTCACATCTTAAATAAATTAGTTTTTTTAACCAGCAATAAATTATGAGTTATTCAAATATTCTAACCAGAGAACACATCATTACACAATTTTTAAATTTATATATATATATGTGATTAATCTCAAATCTTAAATAAATTATTCTTTTAATGTTTTCTAGGCTTTGAAAGATGTTGTATTAAGGAAATTATGTGTTTTTTAATCAGGAATGCTCTATTCAATGCAATATTTTAACATGAACCCATAAAGATCCCACTTTCAAACTCATACAATCTTTCCAGTACTAAATAAAGTATTATTCAAAATTTTTTGAAAATTTTTGAAGCGGCGCATTTTGAAAAATTCAAATTTTAAATTTAAATTTAAATTTTATTAAAATAAATTTTTCTAAGCCCTAACTGTGTTATATATCATTGGAAAGGTCTTGAAAATTGCTGTAAAATGGCATCAATTTTAGCTCTCTAGCTGAATTAGGAAAGTTTCTACATCATTTGGAAAATTGGTCTGACACGGTTTTTTGACTGATTTTTTGAATATTCACGGGGGTATATTTTCAAAACGGGTTGATATTTTTTGATAAAATTTAGTATTTTTCTATATCTGTATGAAAAGTAACTATGTGCCAAATTTCATTAAAATTTGAAATAGTGAAGTAAAATCAGTGTGTTGAATTGACATGGAATGACCCAAAAGCCATAGATTGAAACTCAAAAACTTTAATTTTCTGCCCCCCCCCCCCTTCCTTCTTCAAAATCTTATGTATTAATTATATATTTTCAAGACATGCCTGGATTTAATAATTTTTTTGAAAAAAAAAACTATTATAATTCTAATTTCCATATTCTTCAATACTTTTATTTGGGAGGGGGGGGGGGGGGTGAGAAGGCTATTATAGCATACGTTTTATATGTGTTTCCTGAAACTTGCAAGCCCAATATCATTTTGGAAAAGGAGCACAGTGGCTAATTTTCGATAATGTGAATGCTGCGCATTTTCGTTACAAAGTAACAATTTTCAATAAATATCAATAACACTATTTATTTTAATGCGTTTCTTCCATTTGTACGGATGTCAAAATATATTCTTCTCTCCCTCAACAATGTGAATATTAATAACACATTCAAGAACAAAATTTCTTTCCTACTTATCTTAAAATTTCAGGTTGTCACATTCATGCACCTAAAAATCAAATAATATGTTATGTTTTCCAATAAATCTCATATTATCTTGAGTTATTGCCCATGGCAACACAATGACTACTATTTCGTCGGGGTTATGACAAGAAAATCAGCCTACAGTTTCAAATTTCCCACCATGATCTGATAGATTGTTTACTGTTATACGAAAACATAAAATACTATTTGATTCCTTAAAGCCTGCAAATTGTATGCCTTTATCAATAATTTTTTTTCCCAAAATACCTCGTTTAGATTTGAAAACAGCCTTATAAAACGTAAAACGCAGTAAATATCTTTGAGCTTGAATAACCATACATGCAAATTTTATACTTTTATTAAAAGAAAATATTTTTCAAATGTGTCAGAAAGTAGCAGATTTAAGCATGAAAACAGATTTAAATACAATATCCATTGTTTACATGAAGAGATTTTTGTCATAAAACTTAAAATAAATGTAACCTTAAACTTAACATTAATACTTTTTCATTTAACATTTACCTATTGATAAATTGAAAAAAAAAAAAAAATACTTTTTAAATCATGAAATGTAAAGAAAAAAAATTAGATAAAAGGGTCCAAAAGCGAAAGAGGAACATGCCCCTCCCCCGCTTTCTACTATATTCTTTCTGACACCTATGGCTAGAAACAATAAATGGCATACAAATAATGTTTTTCTTATTAAATTTGAATAAAGTTACAATCTTTTTCTTTTGTAATTTCCTTCTGACAGTGAAATATTGCTCGAAAAGGAGATATTTCAGCATTAACCCAATCTACTGTCAGCTAAACATATGTTGACAACAGGCAATCCATTAAAACTTAGAAAACATGCTTTCAGCATATAGTTTGAAGACTGTTTGCCCACTGCTTCGCTAATTACCGACCAATTTGAACAAAATATGCTTATTTAAGTTCACCGTGTGGGAGAACATTGCTTTTAAAATGTACCAAAACATGTGGTGACTGGTTTATGCATCTGGACTGAATTTTGTCAGGAGAAAGAAATTTTCCTTTTATCTTGCATTTGCAGAATTGTACTACAAGATAATGTAACAAAACTATATGCTTCTTGGGGGCTGTAGAGGAAGCTAGGGGGGAAGGGGGGGCTCAGACCACCCTGCCCCCATCTTGTTGTTGGCCTGCTGGATTACTAACGAGGTTTGGTATGTGCTGAGCACTTCTGGTGCATGCTGCTTTAGGTTGCGGGGAACCAGGCCCCAGGTTTGTTCGAAAAGAGGTTTATTGGGAACACACTAAATGCTGCGGAAGGCAATGAGGTCCCTGAAACTAGGTTCATTTAAAAGATTTTCAAAAGATATAAAATCATAGAAACTTGAGTTTTGTTTATGGTTATTATAATGGGCCCCGGGCAACGCCGGGAGGCTCAGCTAGTTTTAAATATAATAGTCCTGTACATAACGTTTGGTACAGAAATAGTGATTTGAGAGTTAATGTCACATTTTTTTTCATCTTTACATTAATCAGTCTCGGAGATCACTCACAGTAGTTATGCAACAATATTTGTCATACCAGTTACGGGTTAATCAAAAACATAGTTATTAAAATTCTATTAAAAGAAATTGAGCACTGAACGTAAAAAATCACATCTTAAGGAGATATTGGAACAGATGTAATAATCCCGCATCCGCCATCTTGGATTTTTTACGGTATTTGTTTGCATTATTTAGAAATTGTAATATTTGATTAAAATTGTAGATCTGAGCAATGTTTTCTCCTCAAAAAGAGGTAGATGTTTCTTTTTTGAAAATACTCTGTTTATATCTTTTTAAGCCAAGAATGTTTTTTTTTTAAATGCTATGTTTATATTTTTTTAAAGCCAAAGAAAAAATCCAAGATGGCAGATGCTGGATTATACAACATTTGTTCGAATAAGGTTTCTTTTTTTTAAAAATGCTCTGTTTATATTTTTTAACGCCAAGAATGCTTCTTTATTTAAAATGCTCTGTTTATATCTTTTTAAGCCAAGAATGTTTTTTTTTTTA
>OZ010799.1:430225229-430271229 GCA_963932465.1 Maratus speciosus | reverse complement strand
CTTACTTGATATGCAACACAACTGTGGACAATTAGAAAGCTCTAAAATTTACCAATGCCATGACGTTAATATCTAAGCATCTTTTACTTTAATGAAATTTATCTATATATATTTGTTTTAACAATGGAAAAAGATAAAAATTGAGTAAAGAAAATATGACTAAAAAAATACAATGAATACAAAAGAATCACTAAATGAAAAAAAAATACCTGCATTTTATCTTATGTATTGAGCTGTGCAATCTTGTTCAGCTCCCAAAGCAGTATTGGTGATATTGGCATTTATTATAGACTAGATGCACAAATAACAAAACTGCTAATCAACTGACTAACTGGACTGCTATTTAATATGCTTTTTGAGATGACTAGCAAAAGATTTCATCAAATTCTAGATTTGTAAAAAAAGAATTCAGACATCCTTTTTAGTAAAGCAAAGATCATCACACATACAAATCAATTTAACACATGTATTTTGAGAGAGTCTATTGAAATTTTAACCGGAGGTAGAAACACTTGTAATGATACATTGTCCTGTCATATACCAAGCATTTGGTTTGGTTTACTTGGAGTCAATGGAATCTTTGGATTGGAATGATCAATGTAGCTGTATGGACTCATCCGTCCCCCCTCCCCCACCCCTTTTTTACAGTTTTTGGAATCGCCCTGCGTTATTTATACCAGTATGCATTCTGAAGGTCTTCTCATTTTTCACCCCATTCATGATGACCAGGGCTTGGTCGAAAGCGCTCGGGAAGTTTTTACCATCTGATTATTGGTTTTAATGTTTTAAAACCTGTTAATTGTATTTTTAGCACCTATTTTAGTAATAAAAACTGAGAATCATTTTCATGTATTCATGTTTTAACTTAAAGAATTCAGTCATTGAACTAATGGACCTTATGCACATGACTCCAGAGCTGGTGGTATGTATGTTATTTGCACTAGTATGATGCACCTAGTACGATTACTTAATAAAATAAAATATAAAATCTCATGAGGAAAGTTAGTTTACCAGGAAAGTTAGTTACCAGCATGTTGCTTCGCCATCCGCTTATTCAGTCATAAATACAGGGTGTCTCACTTCTGTATTTATGCCTGATTATGTTTTTATGTATTTTTATTTCTTGCCTAACGATAAATTTCCATTTAGCCACAGCTAAAACTATTACAAAAAGTATCAAAATCGCTTCAATCGTTCCTATTAAAAAGGTATATTAATGCTAGCTGTTTCGCATGTGTCAACTGTTCCCAGCTCATTAAAATATTAAAAGATAATGTATAAATATATAATATTCCTATGGTGTGGTATTTTATCAATTTTATTTATGTTATTCTAGTCAGTTATTCTATTCTGTTATTCTAGCCACTGCACAGCCAGAATGCGCAGGTGCAAACATCGCTAGCAGACGACTTTAGCTTTGACCCAGGTTGAGTGCATATATTTTAACAGAAAATTTGCAAATTCAGGTAATTTTCTGGTACACAGAACAACATTTTGAATTTATACTACAATATATTAAATATATGCTGCTACAACAAAGAATTTTTTTGCAGTATTTTTATCAAACACGTATTAATAACTCACACTCCATCGACTGCTATCCTAAATACCACCTTCACATGAATTTGAACCTTCATGGAACCTCAACGTCAGGTTGTGTGCATAAGTTCCATTGGACCCCCACAAAGCAATTCGCGAGGACTCCTGTGACACCGGCCCTGTAAAAATACATTTGTATTTAAATATATATTTTATTGGCAGACTACTTTTCAAATATTATTTACTACTTTCTATTAAAAAAAAAAAACAGTCACGTAATAGATAGATTTAAGGGCAACAGTGCAAAAGTGTAATATCACACTTGATTTCATATGCAGAGCTAACGTCTGATGTACATGTTCCGCATTTATTTATTTTGTAAATATGGCAGTTTAATTTTTCTAAAGAACCATATAAGTTAACTGGTATTTCTCTGTTTTCTCTTGCAATTTTTATTTTAAATGATAGAGATCCAACAATGTAGGTCTGCATAAGTACAGGGTGGGAATAAAAAAACTTCCCTGATATATGAACTCCTAGCGGCCAAACCGCTCAACCAGTCGAAAAGAAATTTTACTATTTCAAATGAAAATCAAATTCCAAATTAATTGCTTAAAAGGCACAAAGGCCAACCTAGTGAAAAAGATTCCATGCCAGGACTCGAACCCAGGCCATCAGTATAGCGCACTAACATTCTACTGACTAAACGACATGGAACAATACCCAGCCTGGAACTCCTCACAAATGCAGGTAGGCAAGGTTACAAACGCAGCACAAGATGGAATATTTTTCCGTGAGCCACTGACATAGGGCAAATACGAAATTTAATTAAATCCAGCATCGATTGAAACTATATTAATACTTGTAAATTTTTTTCCAGAAAGAAACATTTGTCTTGCATACAATATTAGTATAGCATTAATAGTGAGAAGTTCCAAGCTGGGTGTCGTTCCATGTGGTTTAGTCGGTAGAATGTCAGTGCGCTATACTGATGGCCGGGTTTGAGTCCTGTCATGGAATCATTTTCACTGGGTTGGCCTTTGCACCTTTTAAGCAATTAATTTGAAATCTTCATTTGAAATATTGTATGCAAGGCGAATGTTTCTATCTGGAAAAAAATTTCCAAGTATTAATAAGAAATTTTAGATATACTTATTTGAAGGTATGCGCTCAAGGTGGTAGTGATTTAAAACAATAGAGTTCTTATGGTTACGGTTACAGTGAAAAAAATTTCGAAAGGGTACACCCATTTTTTTCATGCACAAATTCATCAGCGCATTGAAAAACCATAAATGGTGTTGAAATGATATACATACGATGAAAATTGCCGGCGTTTACATTTGTTAAAACATTTGCAAAAATACCATTGCAAGGAACGAAGGAGTGGCTACAAGATATTTTTTCACTTGCAAACTGAGTAATGTTATAAGATTTGTTTTAAAATGTGCTTTTGAGTTGTGTTTGTGTACACATAGTGAAAATAAAATTTTAATCATTTGTTTTATATTGCTGAATATTACTTTACATAGGAACTGATTAGGATTGAGTGCCATGATATTACACCGGCAATTTTAGTCATACGTGTGTCGTTCTAATGCCATTTGTGGTTTTTCAATGTGCTGATGAATTTGCACAGGAAAAAAAAGGGTGTTGCCATTCGAAAATTTCAAATTTTTTTCACTGTAACCATAACCAAGAAAGTTCTAATGTTTTAAACCATCACGGTTTCGAGCGCATATCTTCAAATAACTAAATTTGAAATTTCCTTTTGATTGGTTGTACGGTTAGGTTGCTAGGGTACATACATTGGGGGAAGTTTTTTTATGACCACCCTGTATATACATACAAACTGTTGAAAAAAAATATTCTTCTCATAAGTATATATATGTTTGAAGAAAAAAATCAGTACTTTTATGTCAGTTGGCAGCAAATCTCACAAACAACATTTTTTCTTGCCAATAAGAGTTTTTATTTTTTGTGAGTGCAAATCAGAAATATGACTTTGTTGATGAAATGAAATGTTTTACTTTATGGTATTTCTTCTTTTTTTTTCCTTTTCAGTTTTATAACTGAAATTAGTGAAAGAGATATATTTTAAAATGTGTGTACGTTATATGTAATGATCTTATGTTGTTCAGTTTCTTAATAGGTTATAATTTAAATGAAATGAATACAATATGAATCTGGTATGGGAACAAGATCAAACGATTTATCATGTGCGCTTGGCTAACATAAAAGAACCAATATTTCCTGCAGAATCTCTATATCCTGTCAATAAACAAATAATGGAAATGATTTTTGTGCGTCATTGTATCGAAACTAAACAAAATGTATGCAAATGGATAATATGACGCACAAAAATCATTTACATAAATTTTACTTTTGATTTTGGATAGCTTGGCACAAAAGATAAATCAAATTTTTCATATAAATACATTACAGTGCATTGTGTAGGTTCAGTGAGAGTGATATTTTTAACAGTGCATTGGTAAATTAAAAGTTTTGGTTACATGTGTAAATATATTTAGCCAAACCGAAAACAATTGAAATTGAATTTTAAAACAAATTGTTTAAAGCTACATCAAGGTGTCACTTAAATTTTGATATCATATCTTTTAAAACTCATATTTTGAATTTATGAAAGATGTGATTGATAAAGCATCAGTGAATAAATTTTTATACATCCTTTTAAATTTAACATACTTATTACACATGCAATTATAAGTAAAACAAAAATAAAATGATGAAATAAATAATATAAATGTATGCATATATACATTAATTAATAGCATAGCGTCACTTAAAATTTGATATCATTATTTTTAAGTTCCATATTTAAAATTCTTATAACAATAAGATAAAGTGCTGCGTCTCAAACTTTTAACCCGTTAAGGGTTTTTTGTGTTGATAATTCTATACAGATAATTTCACAATACTCCGTTGGTAGCTTCTTCAAATATATTACACAAATGCACTTAAAACATATAATACACTTTCTTTTGAACAGTCTGATTAGGCTTAAAACTTTTATTGACATTTCAATTGTTGATACTATGCTTTATGAAAGATAGAAATTAATAGACTGACTCTTTTCTGATTTTGAATATCTCCAAACCTAGTGCTTGTGTTCATGAATTTTCATAGCTCATGCTTTCAAATCATGGATAATAAAAATACCAGAGGGTCAATTATTTTAATGATCACACATGTCATAAGGAAAATAAATGATGTTTAAATTCAAATCCTACATCTATACTAATAATATAAAGAGGTAAAAATTGTTCATTTTAGGAGGTAATCTCTGGAACTACCGAACCGATTGCAAAAGTAATGGTATCAAAATGATGGTGTTAGTCCAACTTAGAACACAGGCTATATCTTATGCCCGTGCCACTGACCAAAAGGGGGTGCAGGAGCAAAAAACGTTCTAAAATTGCGATTTTTATGTTACTGAAGGGCCTAGAAACATGAAATTTGGAATGATAGTTACTTATAAGATACTAATGATCTTTAAGTACATTGCTAAAAAATCGAATTAAAAAAGAAGTGAAAATACGCGAAAAGCGTTCTAAAAAAACGTTCTAAATGGCGATTTTTACGCAATTTCAGGAAGTACAAAACCGATTTAAAAAATAATGGTGTCAAAATGATGGCGACAACCCTTGCTCCAACATAGGCTACATTTTATGTCGGTGCCACTACCCCTGAAGGGGGTGCAGGAGCAAAAAACGTTCGAAATTGCGATTTTTGTGTTACTGAAGGGTCCAGATACATGGAATTTGGCATGATAGTTACTAATTGGACATAAATGATCTCTAAAAACATTTCTTAAGAAATTCGAAATTTAAAAGGGGTGAAAATGCGCAAAAAGCGTTCTAAATGGCGATTTTTACACAGTCTGAAGAAGTACTAAAGCGATTTCAAAAATAATGGTGTCAAAATGATGGTGACAATCCTTGCTCCAATATAGGCTACATTTTATGTCAGTGTCGCTAACCCTAAAGGGGGTGAAGGTATAGGTGAAATTTGGCGGTCGCCACTCGCCACGTGGCGATTAAAGTTGTAAAAGTGGCGATTAAAAAATCGACCATCGATCGCCACCCTAGTCGCCACTCGCCAAGTGGCGATAAAAAATCTGTTATCGATCACCAAGTGAAATATAGCTTTTTTCATAGAAACATGCATCTCCACTTTGATTACATCTAATTAGCAAACTGGTTAATTCTTTTTTCTACCGGATGCAAGCAGATTGCAGTGTCATGCACTGTATTTTCAATATTTCGGCTTTTTGCCATTGCCCTTCAGTTGGATTATTTTTCAAGTACAGTTTTATTCTGCAAAATATGTTCATCAGCTTTGATTCCACATGCATTTCAAATAATTTCTTTTCTTTTTTTTTTCACCGGATGCAAGCGTGTTTTAAGAACATTGCAGTATTTTCAATATTTTGACTCCTGCCACATGCTCACCAGTTAGATTATTTTTCTTGAAGAGATATTGTTTAATCCTGCGAAATACACTCACCAGCTTAGATTTCAGCTGTATGTAATTAATGTGTGTAGTATGTTAATAACACATTTACTTATTAAATAAAATACAAATAACATTTTATTGTGTTTTATTTGATTATTTCTTTATTGTATACACCTAACTGTTGGAATTTTGATTTAGTTATTTTTTATATAAAGAAAGCAATAGTAATTTGATTGATAATAGTGTTTATGAACATATACAAATAATCTAAAAATATATTCTAAAATAAATCAATATAATAGATTTTGTGGTTTTAAAGTGTAATTTTCTTGAATTTCGACTGCTTCCCTATTCTTATCACGAATAGTTGGCTGGTATAAAACTCTGATTTATAGAAAAATGCGTATATATACAATGATTATAGTTTATCTAGATGTCAAGAAAGTTTGAAACATTATAGTGGCCACTAACATTAAAAAGTGGCCACTAATGAAACTGAGTCTACCGGCCACCGGCTACTAACTCAATTTCCCAGTTTTCACCTATAGGTGAAGGAGCAAAGAAAAACCGTTCGAAATTGTGATTTTTATGTTACTGAAGGGCCCAGATACATGGAATTTGGCATGGCAGTTACATATAAGATATAAATGATCTCTAAGAACATTTCTTAAAAAATTCGAAATTTAAAAAGGGTGAAAATGCACGAAAAGAGTTCTAAAAAACGTTCTAAATGGCGATTTCTATGCAATCTCAGAAAGTATCCAGTCTATTTCAAAAGTAATGGTTGGAAATTGATGATGACAGCCCTTGCTCCAATATAGGATCTATTTCATATCGGCGTCACTACCACCTTGCGGCTGCATTTAAAAAAAAACATTCTAAATTGGGATTTTTGTGATACGGAAGGAGCTAGCAACTTGAAATTTGGCATGGTAATTACTTATGAAATGTAAATACACTCTGAGAAGAGTTCCTTAAAAATTTGAAATTTAAAAGGGGTGAAAATGAACGAAAAGCGTTCTAAAAATGTTCTAAATAGCGATTTTTACACAATCTTAAGAAATATAAACTGATTTCAGAAGTAATGGTTTCAAATTGATAGTGACAGTCCCCACTCCAACATAGCCTATATTTTACATTGTCACTACCACCTGGGGGTTACAGGAGCAAGAAATGCTCTAAATTGCGTTTTTTGTGTTACTGAGGGGGTCTAACATTTTAAATTTTCAATGGTATTTACTTCAAAGATGCAAATGCTTTCTAAGAATTGTCGAAAGAAAATTCCAAATTTAAAAGGATGAAGTGAGCAAAAAGCGTTCTAAATTACGATTTTTATGCAATCGTATGAAATACGAAACCAATTTCAAACATAATAGTTCAAATTGACGGTGATAGAACCTGCTCAAACATAAGCTATATTTCATGTTGAGGGTTGCAGGAGCAAAAAACTTTCTAAATTACGATTTCTGCGGTACTGAAGATGCTAAAAACTTTAAATTTAGTACGGTAGTTACATATAAAATATAAATGTCCTCTGCGAACAGTCGAAAATAAATTTGAAATTAAAAAAGGGTGAAGCGAAAGGAAGGAGTGAAAAGCATTCTAAAAGAGTACTAAATTACGATTTCTATGGAATCTCAGGAAATATTAAACGGATTACAGAAGTTATTGGTTGTGAATCAAGAGTGATAGTCCCTGATCCTATACGGGCTATATTTTACTCTGGTGTCACTACCACCTGGTTGGCAGGAACAACAAGAAAGCCTTTAAAAACATCTAAATTCCGTTTCCTATAGAATATTAGGAAATACCAACCGATTTCAAGGTTATGTTGGCGAATAAATGGTGACAATCTCTGTTCCAACATTTTTCGAGACATTCTATTTCAGTTCTGTTTTGGCATTTTATGTTGGAGCCACTAACACCAGAGAGGTGGTAGACTGTTAGACAAGAAGCTTGGAATTTGACATGATAGTTAATTTTAAGATGTAAATGTGTTAAGTGGGTTTCTAAAAAATTCAAAATTTCAAATGAATACTGAAATGCATGTATGAAATGAGCATAAAAGTCTCAAAATATTTTCTAAATTATCATTTAATTGGAATTGGTTTTACTTCTTCGTATTAATTAAAATCTTGTTTCTGTCCATTGCACATTTATAATGAAGTTTAGGCAAACTGTGGCTTAATTTATAATTTTTGAATTATTTTAAAAAGTGTTCTTCTAATTAAAAATATTCATGCAAATATCATTTGATATATTTCAACTATTATGCGAGCAAAGCCGCGGGATTTGCTAGTATATATATACATATATAGTAGACTCCCTTAAATCTGCAACCCTAAAATCCACAAACACCTAAAGTCTACACATCATCACTAATATAAACAATGAAACTTTCAGTTCAGATATAAGGACAAAATGACAGAATTTTTTACTTTTATATCACTCTGCATGTATTTTCATACGTAATTCTAGATAATATGGCAGAACTTATGGTTTTTCATGAAGGAAGCATAAATTTATTTCTGAAAAAATCAAGATATTGCTGATATTACTGGTAATCGCAATCTTTTTATCAAACATAATTATGTGTTAATCAAACTTATTTGGTTATTAAGACTGGATAAACCATAAATAAAACTTCCTGACTTTATGAGTTTGGTGTGAATTAATAGGGTACATTTAAGAGGAAAGTTTCAATGAATAATTCAAGGAAACTGTATCTCATCTTTATTATGCTTATTTAATTATACATATTTATTTACTTATTATACCTTTACGTTTAATAATTTAATAATTTTTTAAATTATCTTACTTTTTATTATTTTAGTTTATTACTTTACTTAATTATTTTAATACTTTACTATATTGCAAGCATTCATTATATTTTTGATTTTATTGTTACATTCAAATTACTGTTTAAAAAATGTAAACAAAGCTATGGCCAAAGATCCGCAAAATTCTAAAATCCTCATAATCTGTGCGGACTTGAGGTAGTCTACTGTACCATATTTTTCTGCCTATTATCCGCAGCTGCGTATAATCCGCAAGCATAATTTTTTGCTAATTAAAATAAATGTTGCTGTATTATCCACACAGCCCTATAATCAGCACTGAAAATGGAAATTTCAATCTTGATAAAAGTGATATTTTTTTCCCTTCATCAAATGCATAAAACAATGATAAATTTATAAACAGAAATTAAAAATGTTTAGTATATATGCAAATCATCAAGAATTTTTTTTAAGAAAACAAATATTAATAATTTAAAAATAAAGAAAAATGCATTTCACATTAAATTTTCATATTTCTGGTACAGTAGACTCCCTTAAATCCGCGTATTTTTCAGATGTAAACAATGAAATTTACAGTTAAATTGCAGGAACAAAATTCAAGATGGTGCCGAAATCAGCGACTACCGCAATTTTTTTTTACTAAATTTTTTGTTAATCATTATCTTTTGGTTATTACAGCTGATTTATTACTAAATAAATTTACATTACTTTTGATTTTGATATTGATTGATTGATTGGAAATCCACCGTAGTGGAGATTGCTTTGAGGCCTATAGCAACAATGGCTTTCACTTCAAATGATCCTTATTTATACACAAAAATTGTAACACAAACCAGACACATCAATTTTTATTATGCTACATTATATATATTTATTACTTTAAAAACACAAACACAATTACATCCATGTCTTACCCAGGGACAGATTTTGATATAAATTAGCATATCTATATGATGACCTATCGATCTTACAATCGCTTTACCACTAGATGGCAGCATAGCACTTTTGGAATCGAATTGAATCGATTTCGACGGTAATAATTTAATATTTTTTCTAGATTTTTATTTTACATAATTATTTTAATAATTACTTACGTTTAAATTAATAAATTATTTTAATATTTTACTTATTTTAATGTTTCACTTTATTGTAAGCATTCATTATAATTTCCCTTCCTTTTATTAGGGAATTATTCCCTTGCTTATCAAATTAATGTTTCAAAAATGTAAACAAATCAATGACCAGAAATCATCTGCACAACCTCTGCGGATTTGAGGGAGTCTAGTGTATTAATACCACAGTCATATTTTTAAGTTTTTACATTTTATTTATTATTTCTTCATTTTAAATTGCTGATAATTCAGAAAATATGCCTAGAATACTTTAATAATTTAAAATTTTACTTACCTGAATCATTCCTCAGTATACAGTAGACTCCCTCAAATCCGCACAGCTTGGGACCAAAGGTTGTGCGGATTTTAGAATTTTGCAGATTTCTGGTCATTGATTTGTTTACATTTTTGAAACATTAATTTGATTGGTAGTTAAGCTAGCGAAATTATAATGAATGCTTACAATAAAGTGAAACATTAAAATATTAAAATAATTTTTTAGTTTACAAGTAAGTCATTATTAAAATAATTATGTAAAATAAAAATTTTGAAAAATATTAAATTATTAGGAATGAAATAGATTCAATTCGATTACAAAAGTCCTATGCTACCATCTAGTGATAGCAAGGAGAACAGTGTTAATGCTATTATCAGTATATATAGCTTATTGCGCTCACTGTAACTTTTTTCATTGTTATTTAGAGTCTTAAATGCTTTTCTTATACTGCTTTGCATGTTTAGAAATAAATTTGTCTATAATTAAAAAAAAAAAAATTCCGTGAACAATAATTTTAAAATAGCGTTCCGGTTCGTGGATTTTTCTATTTCGAACCCTGGAATTTTTGATATAGATATGCTAATTTATATCAAAATCAAAAGTAATGTCAATTTATTTAGTAATAAATCAGCTGTAATAGCCAAAAGAGAATGATTAACAAAAAATTTAGTAAAAAAATCATTGCGGTAGTCGCTGATTTCGGCGCCATCTTGAATTTTGTTCCTGCAATTTAACTGTAAATTTCATTGTTTACATCCGAAAAATACGCGGATTTTAGGCATTTGCGGATTTTAGGGTCGCGGATTTAAGGGAGTCTACTGTAATAGAAACAAATAATAAATATAAAGCACATTTGAAGACATAATTAAACTTCCTTAAACATACATTTTTCATAGCCTGCACTACAGAATACATTTTCGCGAACATAAAATCTCCTTTTGCGTTCGAGTTTAAGATATCCCAAATGTTTTCCACACATCACAATATTATGCTCCGTTACTGCTCTATGGAGTTACAAAATTGCTTAATTAAGACCTACAATGTCGGATATATTTTCCCAAAGTACATAGTTGAAATATGCCAGCGACATCAGCTGTTGTATATGAGGAACATTAGCTCTTTTCAGGATTATTGAGATTACCAACTCAGGGAGAAAAAAAAATCTTCCATTATCTGCACGAGCCTGTAATATGCAGATAAAAATTTAGGACTTTTTTATCACATTATCCGCGGATAACAGGCCGAAAAATATGGTATATATACTATATATAAACGTGCATAAAAATTTATCAGGTTTGTTTTGACAACTATTTCAATCATGTGGGAATAAATCTTACTTTCCTAAGCCTGAATAGAGTCAAGCTTTTTAAAAAAAACTCCAATGCACTCATACTGGAAAAGTACAAATTGAACACTGTCTATAGTTAAACACATATTACATAAATTTTATTCTGAGATAAAAATATACTTTAGGCATGAATAAGTTTCTTAGAAGTAGGTGAAAAAAATAAAAAATAGATAATACATTATCGATGTTAACACTAGAAAGACCGCGAGCAGTTACTTTGACTACTAAATGAATATATCTCGGTTCGAACCAGTAATTTTTTTTTTATAAAACTAATTTAAAAGATAGAAAGGAAAAAACTAGTTAAATGAATAAGTAAATAATTTAAAATAAAATTCTGGTGTGAAATATTTTTCTAAAATTTGAGTAAAATTTTAAAAAATTAAATAAAAAATTAATAAAAGAGGTCTTTCTAGTGTTAATATCAATATTCGAATTTTAGAGAAATAAAGAAGTTACATCTTAAGATTTATACATCAAGTATCGTTAAATATCTTTAATCTCTAATTAACTTTAATATCTTTAAAATATGTATTGATTACAAAAAATAAATAAATAAAAAATTATGAAAAAATGCAGTTTATGCACACAGAATTGCCATCTTGAAATCACTGCAAAAAGTTCATTTAAGTAGACAAATGATGCATTCAAACAGTAATAAGAAAATACAATACAATAAATAGATAAATGTAAGTATCATAAAATACATAATGTGAACATTAAAAATTCCACAATCTTACTTAACAGGCGACTAATGTAATTAAACGATGTTACAAGTTTAAAATATACATTTTATTTAAAAAACTTCTTAGTACTTTCAAACCTTCCAGGTTCATTATCAGAAATTGATATGTATGATATTATAAATATCATACTTTTGAATAAATTATCTTCAAATGAAATGTTGTCCATTAGGCTTAACTACGCGCTAACGGGATACGTCTTTAATCGTTATATTTATCTTCTTCTTTGAGAATCAAAAGAGAAATAAAATAAGCCATATACAAAATATATTTTAAGGTTGAAATTAGTAAAATTACCTTATAAAAGTTGTGACTACGTACCGAGATTAGAAAACTATGTAAGGAGGATAGGCAACGCCTTTTTGTGATTAATAAATTTCTGATAGATGTGATACTCCCAACTTTTCGATTATGTTCGATCAATAATAATACATGCTGCCATCTATTGTCGTTCAACAACTTCACAAATCTCTTTTTTGAGTGTTCTATATTGTATGAAATATAAGGTTAGAGAGGAGTTAAAATTAAATCTTTCTTACAAAATTATGAGCACGCTCTCTGAGAATTTTATAAAAACTTTGTCGTTTTAAGGGTCAATATAATCAGATGAGTCACAATTTGTCAAGAGATATAAAGACAGAGAAATCATGCTTGGACATAGATACATAGAAGGAATAGAAAATATATAGGAAAAACGTCTCTTAACTACAACCACAAAGTGTCCTTCTGATATCTTTTTTTACTTACGCTAAATTTTATTAAAAATTAAGATTATTAAAACATAATGGAGACTAATGTCCAGCTAAAATAATTTATATACATTAATCATGCCGTACTCTGATTTAAATTAACTTTAGGGAGCCACCGATCACACCGTAAAATATTCCCTAACAGTTCATTTGAAAAATAGCAATTCTTGCCTAAACTACAATCGTTTACATTTACTGAAAATAAAACGCAGAAAAATATTATCTAAAGTATAAGAAATTCAAATCAATTTAGATGTATTTAAATTTTGGCTCTGTGTTAGATTCTCAGTGTAACCAAGTCATAATCAAAACAATTTTTGTGTCATTTAATGCTTAATGTAAAATAAAATAAATTGAAGCAATTTTTTAGCCAGTAGATTTTTTTAATTGTAGAGGGCTTGGTACCGTTTGAACTGTTTTTTTTGTTTTGTTTTTAATGTTTTAGAATGTCTTATTTATAAACGGGTTGCACATGACGTCACATGTCTGAAATTGCTTCATATGGCACCCAAATATAAGGCGAATGTGGTGCTCTCCATTTGATTTATTAGAGTTATTTGCACTATAATAATAAAAATAAGGAAGATCTAAATTAAACAGAAAGATAACACGTGCTTTTAACGGCAAACGTGGAGTTCTGTGCTCCAGATGCAACAGTATCAGTCGTTGCTAATAGTAATGTGACGTCAATGCAAGGGGTCTATACATTATTGTGTGATTTTTGTAAAAGAAAATACTGTTGATCAAACAAAACTTTGTTGTAAAAATTGGATAAATTGTTTTTAAAAAAATTAGGAAAATTGTAAAACCACACTTTAACAATTTTGGATGTTCTGAAATATCTTTTATTGGATATTTGCCTTAGAAGTGTGATCTATGTAAGTAAGGATCAGTTTTAAGAAAGTTAGCTTGTTATTTGTATTATCCTTTTTTAGCCCGGGGTTTTCTCTTTTTATTTATTTCATTTTTTTAATTTGCTTCTGTAATTTTATTTCAGTTTTCCTTTCCTCTTTTGTTAATTTTCTCTATAATTTTGGCAACATTTTCCTCTCCTGCATGTGCTCCTCTGTGATTGTGGTTTACCTTTCAGCTAACGCCATTTTTTGTGCTCTCCTCTTTGTCCTTTCTGTTCATTTGTGACCTTGTCCCCTTACGGACATGAGTTTACATTGACTGACAACGGGCTGTTTTAATTTCCAGCCCAAACACGTCCTGTGTGTTCTTTTGATTTTATGGCGATTCTTAGAAAGTTTTATTGTTAAATTGTGAGTTATTGCTAGTTTTTTGGTGCTGTTTCTTCTATACTCCTTATTTATTTGTTTATTAGATGACAAATAATATAGTTATATGACAGAAGAAATGAAATGCTAGATGAAAAATATACACATTTTTGAACGATGTTAGTAAAAAAATGGCTTTCTGAATCGTTAGAATAATTATTTTCAAAGCGATTACAACAAGCTGGTAATAAATTCAGTTAGATATGCTTTTCTTTAAATGGTAATTTAAATCTAATAAATATGTGCACACACACACACAAATATGTATATATATTGTAAATTTGATTATATTATATTATAGTTTAGTTTGTCTTATATATGTCCTTTGTACATTTTACAATTTGTTGTTTTCTTAATAAATAGCTTATAATATCCATATATATATTACTCTGCCCATTGATTAATAAAAAATAAAAATAAAAATTGTAATCAATTCATGAATTAAAAATAATATGGGATATAACTTTATTTGTATTTTTTTATACAGTTTTCATTTAATATATTCCTTCTTTATTTGTTTATTGATAGTAAGGAAAAAAGAAATAAAATACCAGTTTAAAAACTTCTCATTTTTGGATGACATTAGCAAGCAAATGACTTGTTGTATCTTTTGAATAATTACTTTACAAGAGATTACAAAAAACTGACAATACATTTGAGATAGCTATGTTTTTTGAAAATTGATTGTGATTGAAATCCTATTGCGAATATCAGTTTGTTATACAGACATGTTGTATTGGAAAACTTTAAGCTGTACAAGCACTTATTTGACTATATATTGGCAAAATATTTTATTTGACTTTACAATGGAATCTAGTGTAAGTCACTTGTAAGGTGCTTTTTCACAATTGCAAAAACACATATTTGCTAATGTTAATCTATAAGAGGATATTTTTTTTTTTTTGAAATATCTCGTTTGCATTTTCATATTTTTATGGACTGGATAGCTGAGATCTATCTCTAAAAAGTCTGTCTTTTAAATTTTGTTTGCAGTTTTTATTTTGATGAGGATACCTCCACTTTTGAAACCGATTCTCAAGAACTAAAGCGTGGATTTTCATAAAACTTCAGATTCAGTTAGTCCTTAATATGGGTTGGTGCTGACTATGTTTTGGTATAAATCACCCAATAGGTGGCACTGTGCTAAAGTTTTCCTGATTCCCGAAATAGTTTTATCTCAAGAAGTAATGCATGGATTTTAATCAAACTTCAGATTCAGTTACCAAGCTGACTTAAGTTGATGCTTATTAGGTTTTGGTATATATTGCCTAACAGGTGGCGCTGCTATGCTACATTTTTCCTGATTCCTGAAATAGTTTTATCTAAAGAAGAAAGGCACGGATTTTAATCAAACTTCAGATTCAGTTACCAAGTTGACTTAAGTTGTTGCTTATTAAGTTTTGGTATATATTGCCCAATAGGCGGCGCTGCTTGCTACATTTTTCCTGATTCCTGAAATAGTTTTATCTAAAGAAGAAAGGCACGGATTTTAATCAAACTTCAGATTCAGTTACCAAGTTGACTAATGTTGTTTCTTATTAAGTTTTGGTATATATTGCCCAATAGGCGGCGCTGCAATGCTACATTTTTCCAGATTCCTGAAATAGTTTTATCTCAAGAAGTAATGCACAGATTTTAATCAAACTTTAGATTCAGTTGCCAAGTTGACTTAAGTTGTTGCTTATTAGGTTTCGGTATACATTGCCCAACAGGTGGCGGTGCTATGTAGAATTTTTTACGATTTCCGCCACACCTCTACTCAAAAACTAATGCTCGAATTTTCTGGAAATTTCAGATTCAGTTAGAAGTTGACTTAAGTTGTTGCTGATTGGATTTTGGGGTAAATCATCTAACCGGTGGCGCTGCTATGCTGCATTTTTCAGGAAGTATTTAACATGTATCAGATAGAAGAAACTTTTGGGATTGCCACATCCCTCTAGTTTTTTTTATATTTTTAAGTTTTGGTGTTTTATATTTTTAAGTTTTGGTTCAGTTGTGAAAGTTGTCTTTTATGTATGTTAGATTACTTCATTTTAAAAATTGAATTCCGTTCATATCTTACACTGCTCCAAGTTTTTTTTTTTTAATATTTTAAAGTCACTTTTGGTACAGGTTGCATAAGTTGCCTTTTACATAGTATAATAGATTATTTGTTTTTGTTTTTTTAAGTGAAGTCCGTTCATGTTTTATGCTGCACCAAGTGCCCACAAAAATAGTTAAAAATTCAAATTTTTATGAAAATTTATGATTTTTTTTTTCAATTAAATTACTTTTGGTGTGGGATGCAAAAGTTGTCTTTTAAACATACTGGCATACACGCAAAGAATGTTCAATTTCGATAAATTTCTTTTAGTACCTCAAGACACTTAAATATTTACTGAAAAATTATTTTTTATATAAATTGTGAACAAATAATTATATGTAAGAATAAGAGTTAAAGAGGCATTTGCATTATGTAAAAAGTAGAGCCAGAGAATAAAAAAATCATTTATCGTTTATTATCTATATATATAAAACAAGAGATGTCTGCCTGCCTGACCGAGGCAAGCGCCGAAATTATAGCACCTAGACCTCTGAAATTTTTGTGAAAATGTACTTCGCAGCCGGATTTTAAAATTTCAATTTCAATTTTTTGTTTTTAATTAAAACTGTATCGGTTAGAGGCTATTTACAACTTTCCGCCAAACCGCGGCATGAAGCAGCCAGCCAATGAGAGCAGGTGTTAAATATTGGATCTAGCGTAGCGCGGCAAAGGGCAAATTGCACTCGCAACTCCCAATGTTTACGTGTCGTCAGCTTCATGCTTTTCTTCCTATAAGATTTAATATTATTTACATTAATTGTGATATTTTGAAGTGTTTTTTACTTATTTTGCAAGGTATACAATTCACGTAAGTTAGTTTAAATTGTATTTATTCTTTGTGTTAATGGCGTAGTCGCAAACGAATGAAATGTGTTTCTTGAACTTTACTTTCCCTGAAGTAAATAGTTTCTGTTCTTGGGCAATTAAAAGTGAAGTTAATGTTCGATTCTTATGAAACTCATAATATATCCCTATATAATTTCATCATATAAGTATTTCACACCCTCAGGATTTTAAATTCAGTTATTTTCCTTTTGTTAAAATCTTTTCTACATATGTTACACTTTATTGAATGTTTTCATAGTGCCAGGCATATCAGTTTAAAGTTTAGGTGTAATTCAATGAACGAAGGTACTGTTATTTATAATCTTTCTTCCTGTTAATGTTGACTATATTTTTAGACACCCAAGAATGGTGAAATCATAACATGCTATAAATTGTACAACTGAATGCAAAATCCTGTGAATGTAGTATGAGATGTATGTTTTAATTAAGATTTGTTATTGAAATTAGTTTATTTCATATACAAAACACCATATATTATGAGTTTGGTAAGAAATCCTAGCAAAAACCTATATCTTGCACTTCACTGAATGTTTTCATAGTGCCAAGCATATGAGTGCAAAGTTTAGGCCATATTCAATGAAGCGAAAATTTTGAGTATTTATTGTTATTTAAATCTTTCTTCCTTTTAATGTGATGACAACATACATTTTATACCCGATTTGCATGCCCGTTCTTGGACGATTCTTATGAAACTCAATTTGTCGCAAAATGGTGATTTTATTGACTTCATTTTTGCAAATTAAAATGGTTTCATGACAATATACATCTTTTCCCAAAAATGGACATGCAGTCTGGTATAAGATGTATATTAGAGTCCTGCACGACTCGGGTTGTACCCGACCCGAACCTGCCAATTCCATTTTAAGTTAACGTGACCCGAACCCGCAAAAATAATTTTCAGAAACCCAACCTGAACCCGAGGTATTTCAACCTGCAACCCGACCGAACCTGCAATGCAAAAAAAAAAAATTATGTTTTAATGCCACTATGGAAAATAATCTACAATTGTATCTCTAATACAATCTTTATGTTTTACATAGAAGAATGAACAAATCAATATTCTTTAACATTCAAATATAGTAAAACCTCTGAGCACGTTGGGATCATTGTATAGAGTCAAACATCGAATCGGGTTATCCCGAATTTTGTTTTTTTGGCTCGGAATGAATCTAACTTTCTTTCTGCAGGTCGGGTTCGTATTACAAGAACTCTTTCGGGCCATCTACAGATTTTTTACTGGATTCATTATAATCATTATCATATCAGTAATTGAAAAAGTATGTTTATATTAATTTCCAGAAACGAATTCTAAGACTAGACAAAACTGACAGGCATGCATTTTGTTTTTGTGAAACTTTGATCTGCGGTTTTTATAGAATTTTAATGTGAAAAAATATTTTGGACATTCTTTTAAAAAATTGAGTCAACCCGAATCCGAACCGTAAACGTCAAAAAGTCAACCCGAAACAATGAAAGCCAACCCGAACCGCAACAAAAAAAGTTGAAGTCAACCCGAACCCGATCCGCAACGGCAAAATATAGACCCGACGCGAACTGAAGGTCAGGTTTGGGTAAAAGTGGGTAACCCGACTTGATGCAGGACTCTAATATATATGTTGTCAAGTTGTCATCACCCAAGAATGGGGGGAAAAAATCCCACCAACTTTTGACTTCAGGGAAAATGAATGAGGTTATTTGGATTTTCCTTTTGTTAATATTTTTTCGCTACATAGACTTACCCATATATTATGAGTTTCGTCCCAATGAAAACATATTTATTTGCTTTACTGAATGTTTTCATTTCTTATCAAAATCATGATATGTAACATGCGAGAAATTGTAGAACTGAATAGAAAATTCTGTCAGTGAGGTCTACGATTTATGTTTTGTTTCAGATTTGTTATTGAACTCATTTTATTTCATTTAAGAATATTTTTAGGCGCCCAAGAATAGAGCATGTGTTTTCATTAAGATGAGAAAAGATTAACAAAAGGTAATGAACTGAATCAAAAATTCTCAGTGTGCTAAATACTTATACAATGAGCATTTTGTGATATATTATGAGTTTCATAAGAATCGCTCTTGAATGCACTCTTAATCGCCCAAGAACGGAAATTATTTACTTCATAGAAAGTAAAGTTCAACAAAAAAACACATTCCATTCTTGGGCGACTATGCATATATAAATCGCCATTAACACGAAGAACGAATACAATTGAAACTAACTTATGTGGTTTGTGTACTTTGCATAAAAAGTAAAAAAACATTGTGAAATATCACAATTAATGTAAATAACATTAAATCTTATAGAAAGAAATGTGCAAAAGTGTATTTTTCTTTAAAATAAAGCTGATGAGACATAAATAGTGCAATTTATCTTTACCCCTAAGCTAGGAAGTGCGGTCGCTGGATCCCATATTTTTTACCGCCTGCTCTCATTGGCTGTCTGCTTCATTGCCGTCACAATACCATATACACATTTTAATAATAATAAAAAAAAATCTACATTAAAATTTTAAAATCCAGCTGCGAAGTGCACTTTTCAGCGACAGGATCTACACATGACAAAAATTTCAGTATACGGTGAAGTATGCAGCAGTGAGCCGTGTCGGAGGTTCTTATAGGTCATATTGGGGTCTTAATTGAATGATGGTTACCATTATTTCCGAATAGAAATTCCAGCAAATTTCTTAAATTCTTATTTGTGCCACCACCCCATCGAATAATATATCTATGGATAGGTTGAAAATTTGAGTTTCATTTGTATACAGGTTTGTTTACGAGAGAGTGTGCATCCTGGTGGTGGAAAGTGAAACTAAAAGATATTGCAAAGTGTGTGTAGCATGCCTGCTATACCCGGCTGCGACCTGTGTCGGATATTCGTATGAAACATTGTGCCCCATGGTGGTGGGAAGTACTTCGAAGCATATGCACGGCTAGGATAGTTAGGTTACATTTAAGTTCTGGTTAGGTAAAGTTACTGTTACGTAGGCCTAGGTCTTAAATTGATTTAAAGATTACATTGGAAATCCGGTTTAACCATTGGTCTTAAATCGATTTAAACTAACATCGAAAGTCGTGATTTAGCTAATGTCTTGAATTACGATTTAGCCATTGTCCTTTTAGCCTTACATCGCAATTTAAAACAAACATCAAAAATCCGATTTAACCATCAGTCTTATATCGATTTAAAGATAACATCAGAAAAATTTATGTATCTATTGGCTTTAAATCGATTTAAAACAAAATACCGATTCAGAGCTAACATTGGAAAACTGATTTATTTACATTGATGCAGCTTCTGCATGCATGGCAAGCTGGTGTTAAATCGATTTAGCAAGATCCGATTTAAGAAAACATGCAAGCTTCAGTGCTTTCCGATTTAAGAAAAACATAGCAAGCTGGTGTTAAATCGATTTAGCAGGATGCGATTTAAGCAAATCTTAATGAAATTGATTCACTATTATGTCTGAAAAAAAAAAGTCATGGTTAAAGTCCAAATTCATCTATTTTTTTGCATTCTTTTGATCAAAAATTAATTTTTATGTATTGAAATATTTTAGTTTTAAATTATTATTATTTTGTAATTACAGTAGAAGATCTTTATAACACAAACCTAAAAACGCAAGGTTGTGCGTTATATAGAATTTTGCGTTATATGCATCACATCATTAAATTTACCTTGTAAATATGGCCAAATATGTCTGAAACATATCAAAATACATTAGAATATCTTTATTCTATCATTCCTTGTTACCAAGAGTTATCCAAATTATAAAATTTTGCATAATATAGGTCAGAAATCGTTAAATTTATTTTATAAACATGATCCAAATATAACTGACCAAGTCATTCCTTATATTAGACATTTTCAAAAATGTTTATTGTAAAAATAGCCTTTTTTCATTAAAAAGGTCTTAAATTAGGAGATAAAGTTGAACTAATGTACCAAATTTAGTCTTCTAGAGAGTAGCAATATTTTTACAATGTGGAAATGCAGGTGCTTTTTAACTGCAAAATTCATTGTTTACATCTGAGAAGTTGTGCGTTATATGGAGAATTGTGTTATATAGAATTGCATTATATAGATCTTCTACTGTAATTAAAAATACTTAAATGATGAGTTGAATAATACTTTAATAATCCTTCTCCATCCACTATATCAATGTCAGCATTTATGTTAAACAAATTTTATTATAATCTAAAAGTGAAAAAGGAATAAAATTGCACCTTATTTCTCATATATCTCCCCCCCCCCCCACCCCCATTTTTTTTTTTTTTTAGCTCACAGGCTATCAAAGCCTGAGATCTAATGTGTCTGCAGGTTCTGTATGTACATATGTATGTAACTTTTTATAGAAATATCCGATTTGCTTCAAAAAATTTTTCTAGGTTCTTTCTGATAAGGCACTTTCCTGATTAGCTTTGGAGGTCCATTGGTTTAGTATAAAAAGGGGGGAACGGAGGCTAATCCACCTCCCTCCCCTTAATTTAGATGAATGGGTTTTTCAAGCAGAATTATCGGATTTGCTTCACATTTTGTTTCTAGCTTCATTATGATAAGGCCCTGATTAATTTTGGGTGTTCATTGGTTAAGTATATAGGGGGGAATGGGGGGTTAATCCCCTTAATTTAAATCAATGGCTTTATCATGCAGAATTACCCGATTTGCTTCAAATTTTGTATATACTGGTTTATTTTGATAAGGTGCTTCCATGATTCGATTTGGAGGTTCATAGGTTAAGTATAAAGGGGCTAATCCTCCCTCATTAATTTAGATAAATGCGTTTTTCATGCAGAATTATCTGATTTGCTTCAATTTTTTTTTTCTAGATTCATTCTGATAAGATGCTTCCCTGATTAGTTTTTGGGGTTCATTGGTTGAGTATAAAGAGAGGGGGACAGGGGTTATTCTCTCTCCCCCCACCCACTCATTTAGATAAATGGATTTTACATGCAGGATTATTTGATTTTCTTCCAATTTTTTTCTAGGTTCGCTCTGATAAGGGTATTCCCTGATTGGTTTTGGGGGCTCATTGGTTAAGTATAAAGGGAGGAACGAGGGGAGCGGGGTTAACCCCCTTATTTTAGATAAATGGGTTTATTATGCAAAATTACCCGATTTGCTTCAATTTTGTATACCGGTTTTTTTTTCATAAGCCGCTTCCCTGATTAGATTTGGAGGTTCATTGGTTAAGTATAAAGGGTGGGGGGAAGGGGCTAACCCTCCCCCATTAATTTAAATAAATGCGTTTTTGATGCAGAATTATCGGATTTGCTTCAAATCTTTTTTCTAGGTTCATTCTGATAAAGCGCTCCCCTGATTACTTTTTGTGTTTCATTGGTTAAGTATAAAGGGAGGGGAGGCAGGGGCTAATCCACCAAATTAATTTAGATAAATGGATTTTACATGCAGAATTATTCGATTTTCTTCAAAAATTTTTCTAGGTTCATTCTGATAAAGTGCTTCCCTGATTAGTTTTGCAGGTTCATTGGTTAAGGGGGGGGAATGGGGGGGGGGGTTAACCCCCTTAATTTAGATCAATGGGTTTATCGTGCAGATTTACCCGATTTGCTTCAAATTCTGTATACTGGTATTTTTATTCTGATAAGGTGTTTTGCTGATTAGATTTGGAGGTTGATTGGTTAAGTATAAAGGAGGGAACAAAGAAGCTAATACCCCTTAATTTATCTAAGCGGGTTTTTCATGCAGACTTATCCGATTTGCTTAAATTTGGTATATAGGTTTATTCTGATAAGATGCTTCCCTGATTAGATTTGAGGTTCATTAGTTAAGCATAAAGTGGGGGGGGGGGGTTATCCCCCTTAATTTATTTTTCAAGGGTATTATTCTTTGAAATAAGAGTATATTGTACAAGAAGTGTGAATAGCCTGTGAGGTCAACGACATCATTTTAACTGGGCACTTTTCTTTTTCTTTACTACTTTTCTCATCATGGTAAATAAACAGTTAAATTCATCATTGAATGATTGAATATGCTTCTGTTTTTAACTCTAGACCTTTTTCATTCTGTGACAGTAAAAAAAAAAATTGTGTGTGTTGTTAGAGTGGTACTATTTGGGTGGGCTACAGACAAGTCACCTCCCCCCCTTTCCTTTAAAGAATTTAGATTGTAGCGACCATAACAAGAAAGACAAAAAAAAAAAAAAAAAAAAAAAAAAAGAAAAAATGCGTCAAGCATAGATTATAAAACTCCAACACATTCAGAATAATGTAAACAAACTGCACCGTTTGATAAATTAAAATATTGCGTCTAATTCAAACGCATAACACATTTCAAAACCCAATTTCAGCTGTTTCCATCTACAATCGGAAAATTATCTGAATTTTTTTCAGCAGCCCTGTATATGATATATAGATTTTATCTATTAACTAGATGCATGCCAAAATTTAGTTCACTTAAGAAATACATATACTTCAGTTCAAAATTCCCCTTCAGCAATTTCCTTTAACAAGGAGAATGGTACGTGAATACTTTTGTGCAGCCCCTGTATATGAGGTATAGAATTTATATATAATGAGTAACATGAAAAAAATTAGTTAAATTTAAAAGGGAATAGCGAATTTTAAAACGTACACTCCAGCAATTATTACTCAAAGACAGTACTGTAACCTATTTATTTTGTGTGTCCCTGCAAATGAATAAGAAATTCTATGAATGCTTTGTTCTAACGTGATCGTAGTGAAATTCAGTGATTTATAAGTTTCAATACATTTGAAATAGCGCAATGTCATTAAAATACTCTACAAACAATTTTTCCCCCATATACCATATTGTACTGTAATATTTTTGACTGCCCTTATAAATGAACTATTAATCCTACATACTTCATATACAACACAAAACATGCTTTGTTGACCCTAAATAACCGTTATCAATTGCATAAAAATCCGAGTACTTTTACCAGAGTTGGAGCGGGCACAGACGGACAGACAAACCGAATGCATAAACACTTTCAACTTTGTTGGGAAGTGTCCAAGGAAGAAAGAAATTATAAAATGTATTAAAATAGTTCACTAACTTTTTAAAATGAAAAAAAAAAAATGTGTGTTTTGAGTCCTTCAAACTTTTTTGTGTGTAAAACATGTACCTCTTTTCAAAAATCTTTCTTTCTTTATTAAATGACCTCCTGTGGTGTCAATTTTCTGACGCCGCTGCGAATTAAGTTACAGCAAGATTCGACCTCATCTGAAGGCTTGACCGAAGTTGAAACTCCTCATGGCCCCTCAATTGCGGGGTCTGTTTCTGATCCGAGACTATTAGGGGCTGTTCAAATATTACGTAAGTATGTTTTTGACAATTTTTGACCCCCCCCGCCCCCCTTGTCAGCAAAAATAAGCAAATCGCAACCCCCCCCTGAATAATTACGTAAGCAAATTGCAACCACCCCCCCCCCACTTTAAAAAAAAAAATAGGACACAATACAAATTTTTTAAAAAATTGTACTCGACGAAAAAAAAATAATAATAAAAAATGCTTGTTTTATTTCCTTACAATTCTATTTAAGAAAATTTCTTAGATCACAATTTTAGAAGAACTTAACCACTTCAAAAATTTAAATTTGAACATGCCCATATCTATTCCGGTGCTTTCCACGGCTGCTTAAGCCATTTTTCCATATCTGTTATGATATTGGTTTCCAGTTTTACTTGATTATCTTCATCACTTTCTTTCTGGATGCAATCTTGATCAACTTCATCTTCATTGATCCACTCAACATCTTCCGCGATTTTTACGAAGCACATAAGTTCATTTGCTCGACGAGCAGCAATTCTCAATGGTCGTATAAGGCAGGCCTTCTCGCTTTTTTCACTGTGTTGAATTTTTTTGTGTCTGTTTGCTTACTTCTGAGATGCATGATATTGGTCACAACTTCCACAAGTTCTTGCGGATAATTGCAACTTAATAACTTAACAACTGCGGATAAGAGCAAAAAAAATAATACAGCATCTTTAAAAATCCCTTTGCTGTCATATTCAGATTTAAGGCCAGACGGAGACTTAAATCTATAAATTTCCCCTCCTCACTTGTAATGATGTCATTTGACGATTGTATCATTTTAATTGGAGGAGGAATGAATCATCTTTTTAGTATACGAAATAATCCACTACGTGCAGGAGAGCAACAATTCTTTTCTTCGGATTTATTTACAATTTTCAGCAAGTATTGACTTTCTTGTACGTGCTTCGAATACCAATCCAAGTCATAACCAAGAGAGTCTGGTTCGCCTGAATCAACATATGAGGCAGTAACAGGATAACCGTCAATGCTTAATGAGTTCCAGATATCTGTGAGAGTTTTACCAGCATATGCAAAGTTATTTTGCTCCATTTCTTCATCAATAGTGCGGCTGTTCTCATCGAGATGGGAACCATAATAGTCATGAGGGTGTATAAGACCAGGCAATTCTCGACTGAGTGGTGCCATTCGCCTTTCTTCTCAATTATATGCACTTCTTCCAGGAGCACTGCACGCTATGAAAATTCCACCCAAATCATGCTTTTTGGAATGGTTATACGATATAATGGATATACGATAAAACGATATTGGTAGCGAGGATTCTCGTCTGGACCTCCATCAACCGTAACTATGATTACAGATTTGATGAAACCCTCTTCTGTTTTCACTAATTTTTCAAAGTCTTTGAGTATTAATAGAGTTTCAAAATCCTGAGCAAGAGTATTTGCTGTGGAAGAACTGTGTTCCCCACTTCTTATAGCTATAAACGTTGGACCAGAATAACCTATGGCTCTACTTTGAGCTGCCATACCAGGAGCAATCACAATACCAGCGTAAAAAGATGGGATAAGTTTGTGGCGTTCAGCAATGACCAAGTCGTGGTCGAGTAAGGATACACGATACTCCATATGCATCAGTATCAGAGCCTGTTTATTGGCTGCTGTAATTCAAAAAGGTACACGCGCTTTGTCATCCTATGAAAGAAGTAACACTTGCATTGGTCCAAGAATTGAAGCTAAAGTTTCTAAATAGCGGATGGATGTTGCTGCACATTGGGTATCAATGTGGGATCGGTGATATCAGCCTGAACCCAAGAAAGTTTTATCAGCACTGTGGTGACATGGCTTCGACCCTCAATGGCTGTGGAACTTTTTGGATGCAAACGAAGATATGTTCTGCTTATTGCAAAACCAATCTTTTTCAGTTCTGCAGTCAAGTCATCGAGAGATTTGACACTTCGTATCGACTCGCTTCTTCTTTTTGCATCTGCAGTGCTTCCAATAATAGCTATGTCTGCTATTGCCTTAAGCAATATTGGTTGATCTACATTTAAACTTGGTCTTCCTACTGTTTCCCTCAAAGCTACTATTTTTTAATGTCTGGATTATCATAGCAGATTTCTCCAAGATTTGTTCGTTTGGTGGTTCGATGTTTTCTTTGGTATTCAGCATTTTTTCGTTTCCTTTTTAAGGATTGTTTTTCTTAGATCACTGGAAACCTTATTTATCTGTTTTTGAATTTGAGATACATTGGTTTCAATTCAATTGGATTGCATTTCATTTTTAGTGAGGTACAAAATTTGAAAACAGTTAGAAGATTATCTGCTACAAAATTTACATATTTTTTAATTTTTTCCCCCATGGATGCATTAATTTTCGAGTTATTTGAAAAGAAAAAATAAGATTTAGCTTGGCTACGCTATATTTAAAAATTAATAGCTCATTTTTTTTACATTTCTTTGGCCTTTATTTATTCCCATACTGACCATGTTTCGCCAAGGCTACACGGTCATTTTATTTTATCTATCTTTTTTCCAAATTTTACACGTAATTATGTAAACTTAAAGTTATGATAAAATATATTTAAAATTTTAAGAATAAATTGATTATAATCACCTTTATAAAATAATCCAGAAAGACTGATTTCTTTTTTATTGCCTTACGCAGTTCGTCCTCAATTCTTTTTAGCACCAATACCTCTAACTCTTTGTCAGTTTTAGAAGACTTTTTGTACTGCTGTCACACATCATTAGTTTTACATTGGATATCCTTCAAAGGTTTATCTGATGCAGACATTTTTAAACTTTCAAAAAGTTTTTTATACAAGATTTCTCGAAATGAAGACATATTTCTGATTTTATTTATTTTAAACACCACTACACTACACTACAGTACTCAGAGGTTTTCAAAACTCACGAGACACTAGACAGTAGAGCAGTCAATCACTATGGTTATAGGGTTCAACCACTTGAAAAAGGAGGTGTGGGAACAAAAAAGAGGGAATTTTACTTACGTTTTGGAAGCTTTCCCGGAAAACTTATATTGTCACAATACAACATATCGCATCGGTCAATTCAATTCTATTCTATTCTCACAATTGGAAATAGTAGTAAGTTCTCAGAGATAATAAGCCCACAAGCATCAAACATGAACAGTCACCTCTAGATAAGAGATCGTTTATATTTTCCTTGTGCAGTCAAAATAGCTGCCATCAAAACTTCAAGTTTAATATCCTTTTGCTATTTCTTTTTTTCAATTTGAAGTTTTTAATATATATATATATATATATATTTTACAAGTTAAGAGATTTTGAAAATGTCTTATGTAAGCATCATTCAAATCCCCCCTCCCCCCTTGTCAGCAAAAATAAGCAAATCGCTAACCCCCTCCCCCCCCTTAGGTGCTTATGTAATATTTGAACGGCCCCTTAGGGGCCATTCCTCCAAGGGGGTGTGGAAATGGATTTTTTCGTGTGTTATGTCGTTTTAAAACTTTTGACCTGTACATTACTAAGCACTCACTCCTCTCCTCTTAACTCATTTTTTCATCAGTACAGGGCGTTTTAAAGTTTTAATTTGTTCATGACTGTCGCATACAATTTTCCAAAAATTTACATAGCAAATCTCAACAATTAACAGCTTCTCCCCCTTTTCCACCGAGTGGGTACGTATTTCAGTCAAAATCGAGTTAAAGGTATGAAATCATAAATTTAAGGATAATTTTTAAATATCACCACGGACCCGGGCAACGCCGGGCGGATCAGCTAGTATGTTATAAATTACTAACTCTGTGAGAATTGTTACTTTTAGCCTAAAACAAATTGAGAAGTAACATCTTTTTTCAGGTGTGTGACAGTGTATCTTCATCTTTATTATGCATATTTAATTATACATTATTAATTATTTACTTGACTTTTACTCTTAATAATTTAATTATTTTATAATTATCTTATTTCTTATCATTTTAGTTTATTACTTTACTTAATTTTTTAATATTTTACTATATACCAAGCATTCATTGTAATTTTAATTGCATTATTACATTCAAATTACTGTTTAAAAAATGCAAACAAAGCAATGACCAGATCCACAAAATTCTAAAATTTGTACAACCCTGGTCCCAAGCTGTGTGGATTTGAGGGAGTCTACTGCATATAGATATGTCCAAAAATTCAGTGAATTTATTTTGGCAAAATTTAAAACAAGAAAATTTGAAGAATGCTGCAAAGACTTTTTTCTTATTTTTTAACATACATAGCTTAAAATTCATTCATTCTTCATAGTATCGTAATTAAAAATTTTAACATTTGAATGAAAGGATTTCCCTTTCTTAGGTTCAGTTTAAAACATATTATATATATTTTTAATTATAGTAAATGCTTATTATTTTACTCTTTTCTGGTTTCTTTTTTTTTTTTTTTTTTTACAACATAAAGTTAAACTTTTGAGGTGTGTGGGGGGGGGGGGGGGGGACTTTAAACTAAACTGCTGTTGTGATTTTAGAGACCCAATATTTCGAGATATATTTTAGAAATAGATTTTTGCTAATTTGTTTGTAATTGATTTTTATGTACAGTAGACTCCCTCAGATCCACAACCCTCAAAATTTCAAATGCTTAAAATCCGCTCAATCATTGGGGACGTAAATAAAAAAGCTTTCAGTTAAAATGTAGGAGAAAAATTCGAGAGTTTTTTATTTTTATGTCATTCCATACACATTTCAATATGAAATTCTGGTTAATATGACTGAATTCATGCTATGAATTAAGTATAAATTTATTCCTTAAAAAATTCAAGATTGTGCTTGGTATATCAGTGGTGATCATGATCTTTCTACCAAATACATTTATGTATTAATCTATTTTGGTTATTAAATCTGGATAAACATGAAATAAAACATTAATTTATGATTTCAATACAAATTATTAATGTACTTTTATAAATTGAGTTTCATTGAATAATTAAAGAAAAATGCATCTCATCATTATTATGCATATCTAATTATGCATTATTAACTATTTACTTGACCTTTACTTTTAATATTTTAATCATTTATTAAATATTCTTAATTTTTATTATTTTACTTAATTATTTCTATATTTTACTATATAGCAAGCATTCATTATGATTTTGAATGAATTGTTACATTCAAACTACAGTTTAACAAATATAAACAAAGCAGTGACCAGAAATCTGCAGAAATCTAAAATCTGCACAACCTCTGGTCAGATTCTATGCGGATTTGAGGGACTCTACTATATAATATTGCTTTTCAGAATTGGCAATACTTAAAACCAGACAAAACTGTCACTGCGTGTGTGCGTGTTGATAGATTAAAGACAGCATACTTTTTGCAAACACTAAACTTTGCTACAAAACAACTAAACAATCAGAACCTGTAAAATCACCACAGGATTCACATCCTCAAGTCTAAAAACTTCATAAAAAACAGTCAAATACTTGATGAATGACTAACCTACCTGTGTGATTTCGAGATTAGTGCATAATTTTTCAATTTTAGTGCACTTCTATTTTTAAAATTAACATTTTCGTCTGTACATAAATTTTAACTTAACTTTGTTACTGGGAAGAGAGGCTTAACCACTTTTGTACGGAAGTGGTGATGGATCCACATATGGATGCATCTTCTTCCATTCGCCATATGGCGATGGATCCATATAGATTCATTATTCTATCGTTTCTGGTAAAAACGGTACAGCAGGAATACATTTTTGTGTATAGCGGGTATTATGAGAAATGTTGGAAAGTGTTTAATTTTCCCTCAGCAGCAGAGATGGCGCCACCATACAGATGAGAATGCATTTATCTCTCATTTCTCATCGTTCTTAAATAACATGTTTTCTGTCATTGTTTCTCTCTTATTTTAGTTCTGATTTGTTTAATCTTTTTTTAGATTGACTCATCAAAATGGATTCAGACAGGGATTTGAATTAATCAATTGACCCGGATTTTTTTTCCGGATGACACTATCATTATAATTCTGTATGTATCAATTTAGGTCTTGATATATATATCGATTCCTATACCTCTTCTTATTAATATGAATTAAAGCATTTCATTTTTCTGAAAACTATTACTTGATATTTTGGAATCTAAATGTCCGAAAAACTGGTTTTACATGCAGTGATGTAGTCGTAAAAAATCTAGAGGGTATACGCTAAAGTCATGAACATCATGTCTAGGGTATACGCTATAACTTTATTTGAGAAACAGATGCTATATGGTGCTTCTTAAAAAAAATCCAGAAGGTATATGACGTATACCCTCCACTACAACCCTGTTTACATGTAATCTTCATATACATATCCTGGTACGGAAGTGGTTAAATGTATGTTTTTTTTAAAACAGTTCACCATTGTGATAATTTTCCTCAAGGGCCTGTCATTATATTATGTATGGCTCATGGTGTTGTTTTTGTAGTTAGCTTTTATATGTAACATTTCTTTCTGAATTGATGACATGCAAAGTTTTAGTTTTTGTTTTAAAAACAAATATATATGCTCTATGAAAATAAAAATCTGCAAAGATAAAAAATATTTCAAAATGTTAGTCACTGTTATTCATCAACCCGTTCGCATTCATCAACTAGAATAGTAGAAAATATTATAGGAAAGTCACTCAACAAAAGAATGAGTGAAAATCATCGAAAAACGTGTCACAAATTGATCGAATCAAAGCCAAAACGTTTACACTCTATAAGTTATGCAAAGTGAATACGAAATACTAGAACTGCTTTTTTACTTTTAAATATTTACTAATTATTGCTATTCTCACTCTGAGTGTGCAAATATTTTTTTGCAGCACAAATGTTGCTTTTTTATATTTTTTAATATACATATCAAATCAAGTATTAAATAAAATATGTTTATTTTTTTACGAATATTTTCCCTTCATAATTCATTTTAGGTTTATTTGGGGTATAACAAATTCACTTGATGTGCAAATACTTTTTCTGCTCACTATACATTTTTCAATACATCGTGCAAATTGCACAGTTTTCTGAATTTGATATGTTGGCGTAATAAATAAACTTACCCTAAAAAGATATTTTGATAAAAGCTTCAAATACTGCAATAATCTATTTGAAAGAGAAGCAAAATGATTGATTCAATTTGAATGAATCATTGATGAAGATTTGCCCATAGCATTTAGCTAGCAAAAGGCGCATGCGCAAACACAGTAAAAATTTTCGATTATTTAACTAAATTAAATTATCGATTTATTTTTCATGCTGGAATTTTTATTCAAAGTATTTTTTTTTTTTTTTCTCGCTTCTAAACTGTCTTTTGAGAACCACGCCATGTACCACCAGTCTCTTTTGCGCACCGCAAAAACAAAACAACAAAATCAGTTTGTAATTCAGTTTGTAAATTTTTAAAACGGCGCATGCGCTTTATCCAAGTAAATCCTATGCTCAATCGATTACTCTGGAATCTTTTTTTCGAAATGGCGCTCTATAGTTGGCATTGGTTTCGTCTCTCAAGATTTCTCTCTAAATATCGTTATAGTTTATAGCTTTCGTTAGAAATATTCATTGTTTTTGTTGTTAAAGGTATTGTGTATAAATATTTCTTTAATTTTTAATTTTAACTGTAATCATTTCTAATATTGATAGAGCCTTAAGGATAATCTGTACTTAGGCCTAAATATTCGAAATCAGGATACTGCCCGATCTTATTTTAATCTTTTTTAAATTGTTGAAAATTTTTATTTTATAACTTTTAAATAAAACTTTTTCTTGTTAGAAATTTATTAACAGCCTGAGCTTGCATATTATGTTATATAAACATATAATTAATTTTTTTCCCCTGTGAGGATATTTCTGCTGTCCTGGAGTGAAATCTGCACTTTTTCACGATTAATATTCTTAAAAGCTGAAATCTGACACTCCAGGGGATAAAAATCCCCCAGCCTATGTCACAAATTCATCACTGATAATTAGTGATGCAACGAATAGTGGTTTGGCCGAATATTCGGCCGCCGAATAATGAACTTATTTTTGCCTAAAAACAAAATGTATGCACTATATGCACAATTCTTCTATATTTCACAATTAAAATGCATTGTTTTCTTTTAAAAAATTATTTATATAAAAAAATTTTAATTTTTTAAAGCATTATTTTACTTTGAAAAAATATTCGGCTATGTTCGGCCTAAAAATTCCCTCAATAATATAATTCAGACCCCCCCCCCCCAAAAAAAAAAAAAAAAAAAAAAAATCTTAGCAAAAGTTCCTCATTAGGTACTGTCTAGTTACAATTTAATAGATATTATGTGTGTTGTTGTTACATTTTAAAATAATGACAAAATTTTAAAAGTACTAGGAAACACAAGTTTTAGCTTTCAGATGAAATAAAATAAAAAATAAGAAATCTTAATATCTTAAGAAAACCACTGGTAGAAAGGATGAACGGAATATCCTCTAAAATGGTGGAAAGAAATCATTGTAGACTTTATAAAGCTCACAATTAACAAAATTTTTATTTATTTATTATTATTTTTTTTTCTTTGCTGTCAGCAGTGAAGCCCCTGGAGAAAGTGCCCCTCAATGTGAAGAAGCAAAAGAAATTAGTAATTTTCTTTCCCAGCCACTACTAGAAAGACAACAGCGTCCTTTGGAGTGGTGGGCGAAAAATTCGGAAGATTTTCGAAGTCTTTTACAATTAGCCAAAAAGTACCTTTCAAAAGCAGGTAACATTTACGGAAAAAAAAAGAAATAGACTATCACCTGAGAATGCTGAATTATTATTATTTCTGCATCACAATCTATGTTTATTGAAAACATTTTAACTGTTTTTTAAGGCATTACAACGCTATTCTTGAAAAAAATATCTAAAACGTAAATGCATACTAATTAAAAGAATTTAGTATTTACATTTCTTTCATTATTTTATAAGAAATAGTAACAAACTTAAAAAAAATCACTTAAATTATATTTAACTTTTAAGCGTATTTTACTAAAAAAACCCCTTAAGTATTGCAACATATACGGCTTAAATATCTTATACATATAATACATCTATATCTAATCAATAATATATTTATGTTCTTTATAGGTATAATTCAAAATATTATTGAAAGAAATATTTTTTTATGTAACAAGAGTTAAATGTTAAACTTCCCATTATGATAAAAAAAAAATTTTGAATTAGCTTGTACAGCTGTATTAAAACAATTTTGAATAGATTAATTTTAAATTTAACAGATTATGTTAGCTTATTACAGATACTTTTTGTACTTACTGATACAGCATAAAAATTTTTTAACATGATTCCTAAATTAGCTTCTTATATAAAAATGGGTAGATAAAACCCATTCGGAGTACGAAAGTTAATGGAAAAAAAGTGTTAATTTCAAATAAAATTTTCATTATATATGATGAATATAAATTGTCAAATTAAAAAGTTATACTGTGTAAATATAAAAACATTTATTACAGTATTATTCGGCCAAGGCCGAATAATGGACTTGATATTCGGCCAAAGCCGAATATTCGTTGCATCTCTACTGATAATTCACATAAAGTATGTTGAATAAATTTCAGTGATTTTTCAAATTGTCAAAAGTGTGTCGAATTTTAGATTTGCTTAATGTTTTTTGTCAATTGTACAATTTCTGCAATTGTTGTCTTTTGAAAAATAAGTTTCTATCTATAATATACCTCTATTTTACGTTTACTTTTTTTTTTAAAGTCAAAATATCTAATTTTATCCACATCAAAAATTTCATTCTACCGAGGTAATTTTGAAGTTTTTTCATTGGTTAAAGAACTCTTTAAAAACACCTTTTTTAATTTGAAATGTAAAACTGGTATTTCAGTGTTTCCAAATATTACAACAAAATTTTATGTAATTTTTCTCTTTTTTTTAATGAAGCTACTTAATGCTTTTCTTACATTAAATTAACTTTTTTTTATATTAAATTAAGGAAATTAATTTGAATTGCTGATCTTATGCAAAGAAAGTACTAGCAAAATTTCTGATATTCTTTTATTTCAGTAAAAAACTAAAGATACTGACATATTATCTGGGCCAGGTAGATAGATCACTGAAAATGGTTGTCCATCCCCAATTTTGTTTATCATTGTCAAATGCCAATCATGCTCAAAATGGCTATTTAGTGGTTTTTTTTATCCCCAACACCTATATATCTGTACATTCTGACCTCAATAGCAGACAAATTCTGAGCTCCCAAGGTTATTCAGAGGTTTTACTGTTATCTATCTATCTATATATAGGGTAGATGTGCCAGTAATGGACACCCTTAAGGAATTTCTTTAAAAATTATTTTTTTATTAATTGTTATAATTATTATATTCCAGTTTTTTTCAATATTATATTAATCTATCGAAAATATTTAACCATTCTTATAGCCTCATTTCTCCATATGAATAGAAATTTAATTTTAAATAACAGAAATATATCAAAAGCCCAGTAATGGACACCCTCTGGCCTAGTAGTGGACACCCTCTGGCCCAGTAATGGACTCCCCATAAAAAGTAATAAATATAATTGTTTTTATGACTATATTTAGAACCAAAATTTAATGAATACATACTAATGACACAAAATAGTTATTTTTAAATAAATTTAACAATTAGGATACCAGTAATTAATAAAATATTTGTGATAATCATTTACTGTTTGCATCAATTATTGTAATTATCAGAAGATCGATGTTTTAATTATTTTAGATGGATAGTTTAAAATACTAAATATCAGACAATTACAGCTATCAAATTATTGAAACAGTGGTGGATTTAAAAGGTAATAATAATAAAAGAAAAGTTTTGGAATATTAATGTTTAGCTTTGTGTCACTATTTTTAACAATCTTCCAGAGATTACTTGATATATCATTTATAATAATTAATATTACAAATATGAAAGAAATGATATTGTGAGTTGAATATTTTAAATACTAAATAAAATAATTTCAAAATAAAACTGTAGAACTGATGTTTGAGGCCACTCATCTGCAGATTTACTAGTTTCATGAATATTACCAATAACTTTCATTAATAGTATTACATTTTTTTGTTTTTGTTTTTTTTTAATAAGGAAACATTTAAGACAGAAAATGGATTTTTAATAGCTTCTGTAACTTAATTGTTTTTATTTAAACGGAGAGGGATTAAGCCCTATGAGCCCCTCTTTGACTGTGCTCTTAAGCAGTATTTTCTGCTTCCTGGCTGGTTTGATTGCCAGATTATAAAGTATGTGAGGTATATATATATGTACTACATAAAAATAATAATAATAAATAAAATAAAATATCGAAATTTTATTAATCACATAAAATAACTTAAAAGCAGCTATTTATAAAAGTTTTGGTGTTATTACATTTTGGTAAGTATAATTTAAAAATTAAATTTGATTATTTAGGTTTGCAGTTAAGCCAAAGTATTTTATGCACTATAATCATTACTAAAATTGCATTTTTAGCAATGTCTACATGGGGTGTCCATTACTGGAAAATGACTAATTAACTATCCCAGTAATGGACACCCCCTCTCAAAACCTTAAAAAGAAATGAAATTTTGTAAATAGCCATTAGTATATAAAATTCTAAGTTTTCTATTGCTACTCAAACAAAAACATTCAAATTTTGCAAGAAAATAAATAATATATAAATTAGTTAAACGAAGCCAGCTCTTAGCCTCTTCATTAAGATTTTCACAGAAAAACAGCGAAACTTTGAAACATTATTTTCTGCTTCCTGATTGGTTTGATGAAAAGTGTCAACAATAACATAGTTTTATAAAACATACAAGGGGGAATTATAAAAAAAAATAATTAAAACTAAATATTTACTAGTTATTTTTTTATGAACCAAAAACATCAAGGGGTGTCCATTAATGGAAGGGTGTCCATTACTGGCACATCTATCCTACATATATATATGCTATATCATATCATATAATTATATGCATATAAATACTTCTGCCGCTGCCTTTAATATGACAACTGTCAGGCATGAAACAGTTCCTCCTAAAGGAGGAATTCCACCTTTTTTTAAAGCAATTTAGGACATTATCTGAATTGATGCAAAAATGCAAAGTAAGTATTCGAAGCATATGGAGGAGAGGGGTGTCTGTAAAATTTAATGATCAGACATTTTGTCTTCTCAAATCTTTGTAGCTTGTTTCTGAATTGCTGTGCAGAATAGCCATCAACTCAAAGGCGAGCTTTTATTATAAGCATCTGAAAGTCATGTAAATGAAGTTCTTTAAAGTGTCTTAAAAGAAAAAAAAAGTTTCCATTAGGTTCTTTTTGGAATAGAATATTTGTTCTATTTATACAACACTTTTGCATAGTGTTCACATTTCTTTTGAAAAGGGGCAGGGCGCATTTACTGAAAAGGGCACTTTTTGAAAGGGGAGAATTTTAAAAAGGTACATTCCGTGCCTTCAGCTGGATTATTTTCAGTGCAGTATCAAGGTGAACTGGAATTGTACTATATTTACAAGGTTTCCAGCATCATCGAAAATCTGGAAAGTGGTGAATTTAGAAGTAGTCATTGAAAGTCAGGGGTTGTTTTAAATATATAGGAAAAGTTAGGGAATTTACATTTTTTCTAAAAAGTCATGGAAACATCTGGGGTAAAAAATGACTCAAAATCGCTAAATCTGTCAAATGATTTGAAAAAAAAAAAAAAAATTTCAAAGAGCGATTACAGTAAGTCACTAATTTTGTCAAAGGATTGCGGAAATAAACAACGAATTTCCTTGCATGTCCGTTTGGTCATGAAGTTTTTAAAGATTTCGCATCTTTTCCGTGGCTCTTTGACGATTTTTTTTTTTTTTTTTTTTCAGTAGTGCTTTTACGAAAATCGTGTCTTTCCCACGGTGTTTTGACGAAAATCTGGTCTTTTCCGCGGCTTTCTGAAGAAAATCTCATTTTTTCGGGATTCAATTCAAAACTTTCTGAAAAATCCAGTCCGGAAACAGTTAAAACCAAACACAAAGCATTTAAAGTAAACCCAGTCTGCAACGAAAAAAAATTAGCGTCCGCCCGCCCCGGGTCAGGTTTGGAAAAAATCTGGTCCCGACCCAAAACAAATCTTTACTGTGTCCCCCCCCCCCCCCCCCCCCGCCCTTGGCTTGAAATTTTAAAAAGTCGTCTGAAGTACTTTAATCAAATAGAAATTGTAAGTACATTTTAAATCAATCTGCCCATTGCAAACGTATTTTAAAAGAATTTTTTTCTAACTCTAATTATTTTATTCGTTTGAGATTGCAACAACCTAAAGCAATGAAAACAACCTATGACAACGCACGTGAATCCTATCGCTTAGTATACAAGATTCAAGTCATGTATCTGATGCTGTTATCTCTGCACAGTCCAGAGAGAGAGGGGGGGGGGGGGAAATACGTCACGACGAGAGCGAGAAGTTTTTGTTTTCATTAGAAATTAATTTTGAAAGAAAATTACAGAAAAGAAACAGTCGGGTGGAAATAAATGTAGAAAAAAAGAATCTTAAAATATCTTCTAACGCTTAAGAAATTTATATTTAATCCTGCAAATTACTGGGTCTATAAATGTTAGTATGATGTTATGGTGAATTTTTTAAACTTGCCAACAAGGCCATACTTTTCAAAACTTTTAATGAATTAGAATTAAAATCCCGAATTTTCGTTAAATTAGTATTTACGTTGAGAGCAAATACTTTCCGATACATTCACGAAATCATTTTAATCTTAGTTCTCTTAGTCGGAAGCTATGAAATCGAATAGCGCTTTTATTTTTTGATAAAGAGAAAAAGTCTTTCAGAAAATATTAATTGGACGCCGTAATTTCAGGACGCGAAAGATTGGGGAAGGTTATTTGACAGCAATCGCTTATCACACTATATGTAATACAGTAGAACCCCGCTAATCCAAACTAATTGGGACCGGTGCCTGTTTGGAATACAAAAAATTCGGATTATCCAAAATTCTGATAAAATTATAAAAGAAAAAGATGCGTGCTAAACAAAATGTAAGTTATAAGTTGTCAGTAATACAGTAAACATCTTGTAATCCGGCATCCGAACGTCCGACATGCTATCTGAAGGGTCCGGCATAATTTTTACAATTATTTTCTGAATCGTCATCATCCTTTATAGCGTTTACATATTTTTTGTAATAAATTTAAATAAAATTATTTTTTTTTCCATCGACCATTTAGCGTTTTTCAGAGATACATTGATGAAATTTGCGACTTTTTACTTTTTCGCAACCGATTAATGAATAACTAAATGTCGAATCTTTAAAGCGACAAACTGACGAAATTAGTATTTTTTTTTGAGGGGGGGGGACGTGCACACTTGATTTATTTACCGATTGGTGAAATTGACAGTTTTTTTTCTGAGATCGCACTGTGTATGTATCAAGTTCCGCATTGTTCAGTTGAGAAAAGTATTTTTCTGAGAAAAAACAACGTCATCTGCAAGCAGAAATAATAATTCATAAAGAACGGAAAGCTAACCTTTTCTTTTCCATACTATTAATATATTATATCTTTTGTTAATTATCGGATTGCGTTCAAATTTTCAGAGAATTCAAATAATAATAAATTAAGCCGCTTGCCAAATTTCTATTTAACTATAATAAGTTTTCAGAACATTAGAACCCTCTAAAAAAAACCCCACTGTTAAAGCTACCCCAATAAAAAGATGACATTGGCAGTTTAGTTGTTCAGATAACAGAAATGCGGCCGTTATCAGCTTGCATCTGATAATGTTCTTCTCTATGTTTAAATAATTTATTATTATTATTTTTTAGTCTGCATCGAAATCATGATATGTAAATATAATGCAATAAAAGTTAAGCTAGTTGTGCATATTTTCAATTTTGTTGTAAATAAATTTCAATACAAATATTTAAATAAAACTGAACAAAAATAATACTTTTACTACAAACATATCCGCTAATTTTTTGTATGATTTTCCTTCTTTTTTTCTTGCATATTCCAGTAATTTCTTCTTGCGATTCGATGAAGGCATATCTAGATGAATTGTATTTAACAACCACGTGAACTAGTGGAGTGATTTTTAAACTGCAAATGCAGGCGCGTTGGAATATGGGGATACAGAACAGAACACAGAGTGGAATGTTGAAATCTTGAATACACAATGAATTGGGGTTCTTGCACCTGTTCTAGCTATGCGTGGGGAGGGTCTGATTGTTCAATTATCGTCATCTGTCGTGACCTGACAAGTGAATCACATATTTCTCAAGCATCACGTGTTATTTTCCATAAAGAGAAGAAAAATAAGGCTTTTTTCTTTCAAAAAATTACGGGATGCGAAGTACATGTTTTGAGAAATGGGCAGGGCGTATTTTTCGCTTATAAAAAGGGCAGGGCGCATCGTTACTTATGCAAAATGGAGCCAGGCGCATCGACATTTAAATAAAAAAGGGCAGGGCGCGGCACCCTTCGAAAAACGTATTTCTGGAGCAAAGATCAATTTGACTTTCATCTATTTAGAATGGAGATTTTGTTTTAAAAACAGGTGGGGGAGGTAAAATCTTAAACAGTTAAACCATTAAAAATAATGTTTGTTATGAAAAATTAATCTGTACTTTACATACATTCATCAGATGTATTTAAATTTATACCTTTAGTCAACTGTCTTTAGTTTTCTTTTTTAATTTAATGAATCTATACATTTATTATTAGCTTAAATTAGATTTTTATATGTACGTTCTAAGTTACAAAAAGAAAACAATAATCATATGTACAGTTATAGTTCATTTTATTGTATGAATAACTGTTAAAATGTGTCTAAATTATATGAATTTGGCCCTATTGTATGAAAAGGTTTTCCACCTTTTTTCCTGTAGTTGTTAAAATATAAATTACAAAAATAAGCTGATAATTAATAAATGATATGCTTAACCTGTTCCAAAATAAGCAGTTATTCCACAATTGTTTTTCTGGATTTATCTTTTCTTCCATGTGCAGCACATTGTTACATGTTTGTATCTCACTGCAATTAAAATAAATGCAAAAAGTAAGAATGAAATGATTGATTTCTTATTCTTATGTCAGTAGGTGAGGTGAAAGATTATTAGATTGTAGTTCATTGCCCTTCAGTTGTTCATGAGGCTAGAGTAAGAAATGATTGTGAACCTTGTGTAAAACAATAAGAATGGTTCAATGGAATCAAAAGATAGTATTTTTGGAAATTTTTGTGGATGGGAAAAGTGGTGATTGACAGATCAGTTTTTAGTCATCCTGCATTCAGTGGCAGGGTTGTAAAAAACCCAGCCCGGGAGGGTAGCTGGGTGGGTACCCACTACAACCCTTATAGTTGTAAAAAACCAGGGTTTTTTATAAAAAATAACAGCCCGGGTGTGTAGCTGGGCAGGTACCCGGGCAGCTACCCACTACAACCCTGTATCAGTGGCGACATTAAATTAAATTTAATAGAAATAAGCCCTTTAATAGAAATTTCAATTGTGTTAGTGAGCAGAGTGTGACAAGTGTCTCAATCTAACCCAGCACAATTTTTGCTGTCACAAGACCAACATTAGCACTTACAAGTGTTTACAAAAGTTAGCACAATTGTTCAAAAAAGCAGGGAAGACTAGAAAAAGAAAATGTGTAACTGGGGAATAACAATGTCACCGTTTATTACTTTTTAAATAATGTTTGGTCTCTAATTAGTCACTTTTCTCATATCGTTTGTCACTTTTATTACTTTTATTTTCCAGACACCTAACCAGTTCTGTGCCTGTATTTATGTTGACCTGCAAGTCTCTCATCAAAAGTAAGTTTTTTTCTGATTCGGTACCGAATGAGTGGTTTTGAAGACTGCATTATACCAAATAATAATTACTTCATTCTTCTTTTCTTCGGTTAGTGCTTTTTCAGCACAATTTATCCAGCTTAGAATAAAACAACCAACTAATCAAATGTTGTCATCTTTGTTACTTTATTTTGGTACTTCTTAGTTATCCCGTCGACCAAATTAATTTCGCCAAATTGTAAGATTAAATGCCAATAATGGTTGCCATTAATTAATTAATTGTAAAATTAAATGCCAATAATGGCCAATAAAACCATTACTTATTTGTATTTTTATTAATGCTTTACTAATTTATTTGTTCTTTAGTTATTTAAAATAAAAATTATGTCAGTGTGTATAATTTGGCGAGTGGTTTCCCGATTTATATAATTTGGTGAAATTGGTCGATGGGATAACTAAGAAGTACCTTTATTTTTTGTTGAATCCTAATTGAACATTTCATTGTTTATATTGCCAAATGATGTGTGAATTGTTCAGATTTAATTGTATTATGATTATTACTTTCACTTCTCCGATCCTCGTTTAACCGGAACTCTCAGTAAACCGAAGTTAGTTTCCTGATATTTTTTTTTTTACTTTCACATTCCTTGTGTATACAAGCAGACCTTTCTGAACTGTAGTTAACTATTTTGGTTCCCCTTTTATAGAATTCCTTTGAAATTAGCTTGAGCTTCTGCAAGCTCTGATCCCGATATAAATGTACCCTTCCCCTCCACCCCCTGTGTACACGTCCCTGATCTAAACAAAAACGCATCCCATTGCAAAATTTGAAAAGTCGTAATGCCGAGCACCATAACTTTCGAATATTGCACCTTCTGATTTTAAGCAATTGCAGAGGGACAAAACTCTTTTTGTCATCTTTTCATGGATGGAATTTCCACAGCTGCAGAATTTTAAAAGGGCGGAGGAGAAATCAATGTCATATAATCGCTACACACTCGCTTACTGTTTGTTTACGATTGGCACACCTACCGTGTGGTCGATTCTACACGGCAAAGGGATGATATGCTTACATGCATACTTTTCGAAATTCTAGAATGCATCAGTTTGTTCTATTTTTCTTTTTTTTTGTTGTTGCTGTTATTTCCAATCAGATGTCCAATTTACACCAGATGAAATTTTCATTTAAATCATTGTAATTTTTTTTCAAAAATCATTACAAGTTTTTTCAAAATAAATTTATTTTCATGTATAATATGAATTTAGATCTTTGTTTAATGAGTTCTAATAGCAGTTCGATGATTATGTTACACATTAAACTAGATGATTATTGATAAATTCTCAATTATCCAATGTAGGCTCGGTCACAATTACGCCCTATAATCGAGGTTGTACTGTGTATTTTAAATAATTTGGTAAATTTGATGGAGTATCACCATCTCCTGTAAATTATGAGAAACAATAACTATGATTTTTTTAAATTAATATTTCTGATTTATAAATAGTGAAAAATAAATACAAGTCACAAGAGTAACAGACATAACATGAAAAATATTGCAAATGAAGCTAATTTTTTAAAATAAAAAGTTTTAGTGAGAAATTTAAACAAGACTTACAATTAATTTGAAAAATAACTTCATAATTATATTAACATAGGTGTCATTTTCTTATCTTTGAAGAAAGAAAAATAGCAAAATTAACATTTATTCTGAATTTTTATAACTTAATATTAAAAAAAGATATCTATATTAATTACTATACAATTCAAAATGTTCTTTGAATTTTAAAATTAAAAAAAAAGTAGCAAATTATGTAATTAGTCTTTTTATTTTTCTTAACCTTTTTCTGAAATTTATTTATGTTTGTATGTGAAACCATCTATGATCTTTATTTGAAAATAAAAATGAATAAACATACCGAAATGTCCCGATTTCTGAATTAGAGATGTCTAGATTGAAGATGCTATACTGTATTTTAATTCTAAGGAAAAATTTGATTCAAAGCTCTTTTTTGATAATTTTTAGATGAAATATTGTCAGACATTTTCTTGACTATAAATTAAAGCTATTTAAGTATCAAAATTATTCAAGGGATTTTTTATTTCCCTTAAGATAATGATATATTTTTAGTGTAAAATAAGTAAGAATTGTCTGTTCTATTCCATTGCCAGGCACATGTGATAAATTGCCAGATATTGTTCCAATTGTTGTTTACTAAGACTAGTTTAGTTGCATATGATTACGGAACACAAATTTTATTTTTAGGGATGCACCGAATAGTGATTTTAACCTAATAATTCGGCCTGCAGGTGAACCGAATACCGAATATTCGGCTTATCAAATGCTTTTATCTTTCAAAGTTTAAAGGCATTAAAATGTTAAATTTTAAAACAATTTTACATAACATTTAAAACCCCAAACTTTTATTTTGATAAACAAGAGCTTTTTTCATGTAAACATTATACTGAAAAAAAATCTGATTTATTTAAGAAGAGGATAGTTATAAAACTTTTTTAATTAATAAAATTTTAAATTTCATGGCTTCTTCTGCGAATTAAAACAAATGAATAAAATTTTCTTAAATTCTAAAACAAACATTTTAAAATCAAAGAGAAATTGTGAAAAAATTGTACAGGGTCCTATGTTATTTGTCAGGAAGAGACTAAGTAAAAGTAAATAAATAATACAATCTATTCAAATTTTATATGGTGGCAACTCAGCAAGAATAATTGTTCTACTCCCTTTGATTAAGCAAGGAAATTTTTAAATGCACCCTAGATCGGTGTTTGGAGTGGGTAATCATTTTCAGAGATTGTAAATGTTGTTCTTAAAATCTTAGCAAGAAACAGATTGTTTACTGGACAGTGTTCAGGAACTTGCATTTATACATAAATAATTCCTATGAAAATCCTCGTGATTGGTTAATTTTCTTAAATAATACTTAACAAACAGCAAATAAATAATGTAAAAACATTCTCTTCTATTTAAATATATGATTCTGTTTCTAATTATTCTGAATATCTTTATAAGTTGATTGTTAAACTTAGAAGTAGTATAAGGTTCTTAAAAATGTGTTTTAAATGTTTTTTTAAGTATTCGGTTCGCAAAAAAGACGTCCTTCTACTATGAAAGCAGAGGCAAGACTCAACGAAAGGCCTAGCGCATTTACAAATTTTTGATGGTGTTTCAAGAAGATTGTTTGTTCTTAGTCATTCACACCAGTTTTAACTTATTTTCTTTAATTCGGTTGGGTCGAGTATTTCGATATTCGGCCAAACCAATATTCGGCAGGTCGAATAAATTGTTATTCGGCCAAGCTGAATATTTGGTATACCAAATAGTTTTATATTCAGTCAAACCGAATATTCGGTAACATGGCTGAATAGATACCGAATATTCGGTGCATCCCTAGTTATTTATATTGTTATACTCTTGTTTACATATTTTACCATACTTATTTCTTAGCTATTTTAATCATTTAACTAATTCTGCCTTTTCCTTTTTAATGATGTAATAAAATAATAATTTTGTATTATGTTTATAAAACAATTGATATCATGTTTTTATGACAACTATGGCTTTTATGATAATCTTTTTAAAAGTTTTTACTATAAATACTAGGGTGTCAACGATTTAAATCAGTTGATTTAAATCAGCGATTTAAATCATGATTTTAATCAAGTGATTTTTAAAAAAAATCATTGATTAAAATCAAAAATTTTCTAAATGTTTAAAATGACATAAAAAAGTATCCAAATCTAAGATGAACATAATTTGAAAGGTTTCTACAGGTATTGTGACTTATGAATACACAAAACAAAGCTTTAAATAATTGTTTCTAAGCGTAATTCCTGAGTATTGTGAAAACTTTTAAGTACAATAAGTTTGTAAAAAGCATGGTTTTTATTTAACAAACATAAAAAGCATTTAATTTAAAAATTATATTTAAATCTAATATAACTTGCAATGTCATAATTTCCTTTTAATAATCAAGTTATTCATTCTTTTATATACAATAAACACAGCAATAGAGTGTCAATGATTTTAATCAATTGATTTAAATCAGATGATAAAATCACATATTTTTTGATTTTTTAAAATGGGGTGAAAAAGCATTTTAATCAATAATGAAAACGATCACTAAATCACTTGTAAAAAAATGTAATATTTGTTATTGTTAATTATAACAATATTAAACTGTGTAAAAAGATGTATTATACATTTAAAAAACATCTAACTAAATGTTAAATAACTTCAAAACATTATAATATTTAGTAGCTATTCAAATATTTTAATGTTGTAGGGGAAAAATCTGATTTAAATTTCAAAAATGCAATTTTTGTAATCTATTTATAAATTATGTGTGAGTTTACTATAAACTTAAAAATATAAGCAGTATTTAATATTGGTTTACATAATTATTACAAAATATTAATGCACATAATGTTGTATGTTACTAAAGAAATTTTTTATTTGCAGTTTTTTGTAATTTCTATAATTACATAATTAAAATTTTATTAATTAAAGCAAAAAAACATAGATTATGTTAGTAATTGGAGGATTATTCATTTTTGAAATGCTTAATTCTTTGTAGATGTTTAATACTTTAACACAGGGGAAAAAATACAAAAAATCTGATTTTTTTTTTTTTTTTTTACACCCTAATAACTACACAAATCAATATTATATCTTATTAAATTATTATTTATTTTACAATAGTAGGTATTATCAACATTATGT